>JADLZN010001795.1:0-291423 GCA_018155175.1 Sinocyclocheilus anophthalmus | reverse complement strand
GCCATCTTAAATTTATTTCCCACCATCCTCGGCCAGACGTTCTGACCTGTTCCTGGTGCTGTGTGTGCAGCTCCTCCACCTCTGACTGGTGCTCTGCTCTGAGATGGTCTCTGTCTGAAGCGTGCCGTAATCTCAGGTTCTCCTCTACGGTAGCGAGTTCAGACTCCTGCTGCACCTGTAACTCTCTTAGCTCCCTCTCAAAACACTCTTCCAGCTCTCTCTTCTCTTTCTGAAGACGCTCCCAGCGAGCTGCGTTAAAGGCTGGGCAACATAAGGAACAGAGCAGATGGATTTAAACAAAACCTGCTTTTGTCTTAGTAGTTTTTGGGCACACATAAACCTCTTTGAACTCACCCACTTCATGCTGAATCCGACTGAGTTCCTTGGTCCAACTCTCTCTCCTTCTCCTCACACTTTCATCTGAAACACATCAAGGGGCGGGCGGGCGACGGGGGGGGGGCCACACACACACACACACCACACACACAAAAATCGCTTTTACTCAGATCCACTTGTAACAATTAAATATAATATTTTTAAATAAACGTAATACTTTTTTCTATCATGGTGGGGATTTTCCATTGAATTCTATATCTATTTCCTAATTGCACCCCAATTTTTGCATTGCATTTTTTAAATGTTCATTATTCATGAATGACTTATTTCTGAATTATACATATTTATTATCAATATGTATATATGTATAATATTTATTATAATTACGTTTATTTATCTGCTGTTTATTTCTGGCTTCTGAAATGAAAGTGATTTCAGGATTCACCATTTTTGTAGGGACATTTGATCCCAACAATATCAGGATAAACAACAAATAAAACATTTAGAAATGATGCACAATCACTTCATGGTTTATGTGGTTTTACTAATTAATAATTCAATAATCACAACTATAAACAGTGTACCAATGTACCCTCACACAAAAAAACGACTTGCTTTTTCAGTGCATACTTGTTTTTGTAGTATCTAGTGTGGACTACGTAGTACTGCATACTACATTTAGTATTATTTTTATGGCCTAAATAACATCAAAATATAAAAACCCAAACAGTGTTGTGTTTGAAACCGAAAAAACATTATTAACTAAACACATAGACATGTCTGTAAATGTAAGATAACAAGAAAGAAATGATGATGCAATGCTGCAGAAACATTATCACTCTTGTGTGCATTTAACAGTACAGAAGATGTACAGTTTACCACCCTGATTATGAAAAGCACTTAGAAACAACACATGCACTATAGAAACCAAAAAAATGCGGCTTGCTTCATGTTGGAGTCAGCAGGCGTGGGAGAGGTTACTGACATACCGCTTCTATCTGTAAACCATTTTACTGTTAAACAGACGAACAGGAGTGCATGTGGAGGAGAGTAATGCGATTAACAATAAATGTAGTATATGTGGGCATTAGGCTGGAACGTGAGAATATGGTTTTAGATTTGGGATGTAGATTTAGCCATTGTGTTTCCGACCCCTCACTGACCTCTTAAATTTGTCTTGATTAGTATGCATAGGCATTTCAGAAGCACACTGAGCCTAAAGCAAAATGAATCTTAAAAGCGTAAAGCCAGCTGGTTCACTAATGGCCAGCAGAGGAGCCTGGCTCTTACTAAAAAAAATGCCTTATTTACATTTATTCGTTTAGCAGATGCTTTAATCCAAAGCGAATTACAAATATGGATGGCAACATATGTGATTCATCCTAAGGAGACAGCGATATGCTTGTGATTCTGTGTGCAAACAGTTACTCAACGGTCTGCTCTTGCACACAGTTACCTCATCCTTACATTCATGACATATTAGATAAAGGCTGTTATTTGTGTTTCGTTTTTTGTTTTTTGTTGTTGAGTGTCCAGTTTCTAGTGGTTGAGATAGACTGGATGTGTCAGCTCAAGGCGGCAGTATTTCAGTAAACAGTAGTGATCACCTAGTGGTTGAGGCTTTGGCATGGTAACACAAACATCTCATGTAGTGGTGACATGTGAAGGCTGTAAAAATCACAGTGCCCTTGAGCAAATTATTTGATCGCAGGGTTTGTACCAGAAGGGATGTTGCTGTAGTTAGTGTACTGTGAGTCATGTTGGATAGAACACACTGTATCAGCTGAAAAACCACAAATTTAGAAAACAGCGTCTTTATTGCATTATTAATTCTCAAAAATAATAATATATAGGGTAATAATTAATATGTTTTTTATGACTATGAATAATGAAAATAATAAAATAGAAAAAAAATGTATTTAATAGTTTTTATGACTTTATTATGATTCTATATGTAACATAGTAATAATAATGAAATAGTATGTTTGTCAATATAATATAATACAATATAATAGCTTTAAGACTTTAATAATAAAATAGTTGTTTTATTTCAAAGTTGTGATGATTTTTTATAGTTCTAAAATGTGTAAAGTAATAATACTGAAAAGGTATGCGTGTCGATATAATAAATATAATATAATATCATGTTTTTATGACTTTGAATAATAAAATATAATAGTTGTTCATTTCATAGTTTTGATGATTTTTTTATGATTCTAAAATGTGTAAAGTAATAATAATAATAAAGAATGCACATGTGGCCAAACACATTATTAGCTGACTGTGATCTTTAATAAAATACCTTGAGAGAGAAGTGCTGAGTGCAGATCACAAAGACCTCCAGACTCATGCTGGTTTTCTTTAGCTCTGTCTGAAGAGCCTGTAGTTGCCTGACCTGTTCTTCACAGCGACCCTGCAAGAGCTGCAATTCTTCATGCCTCTCTACTTTCTCTCGCTCTTTTTTTTTCTTCTCTGGGTCCGGAGAGCCAGTACGAGGCAAAATTTGCATGCTTGAGCCTCGGACCGCCACTGTTGCCTTCTGCTGCCTCTGAAGGACTAATGAGGGAAACACGAGAGAAGAAGCACTAAAAAAATCAATTTCATTAAACTCATCTCAGAACGGCACTGTGTGAATAAAATGGCTTCCGTAATGCTAAGACACCCCAGGGAGTCCTGTACGCTTAACAACCATGAAATAATTTACATAAAGATTTACCATAATTTCTATACCTAACTGGATTACTTGAATCCTCTATAAGTAAAGCAAAGGGACTATTCAAAGTTTTCATTGTAATGTAAAATGAGGTATGTGACCCAAAGCTAATGGAACAGTGGCAAAACAAACCATAACAAATCTTATAGTTTAAATAAAATAATAGAAGAAATGTTACGCTATATACTTCCAATTCACAATGCATGGATTACAAAGGATGTATTGATTATTCACACCAAGACAGTTGAAGCCCTCATGGAAGTTACATAAAGACATGATCAATTAATGCTATTTAGATAAACGTATACTTGACAAACTGCTCAAATCTAGCAAAAAAGTCAAGCATTTTGTATCAATGAAATGTAAAATCAAGGCGTGATGTATCTTAATGTGCTTCAAGATGAGCAAGCAACCCAAAACACTCATGCTAATGCTAATAGCAGCTAATGTTTTGTTCCAACTGCAGCTGTGTTAGCATTCATTCAATGATGAATTTCATAAACACATTGAGCCAGATGGAATGACAGGATGATTTACAGCTATCATTACTGTAGAAACCAATCTTCAGAAGAAAGACTGAATGTTTCAGAGTCACTGATGTACTCAGTGTTGAGTGTGCAAGCAATTTGCTTGTTAATAGCTAGCAACATTTTTTTTCAGTGGCCTTTACTGATGTATTAGGTATTGAATTAACCTCTGTATACATCTTAGCAAGCTATAGCTGTCCTATGTACAGTGGAGACTGCATACTGTATTTGAATGCAGAGATTCACTACCATTTAAAGGTTTGGGGCTTTTTTTAAATTCTTTCATTCAGCAAGGACACAAGGGACAGTAAAAACCTTTATAATGTTTTAAATAGCTTACTATTTCAAATAAATGCTATTCATCAAAAAATCCTGAAAAAAAGGGACAGTATCATGATTTCTTAATTTATTCATATCAATGATTGCTGAGGATCATGTGGAGATTGCAAAAATGGGCGTAATGATGCGAAATTCACTTTGCCCATCACAGGAATAAATTACAACATTTTTAAATAATATCAAATTTTTTTTTTTTTTCAAATTATACAAAATTATTTCACAATATACTGCATTTGCTTAAATAAATGGAGTCCCTGTTTGAGCATAAGGAAACTTTTTTCAAAAAACATTAAAAACAACTTTCTGTCCGCCATTTGTAGTTGTGTACAGTATTATAGTGAACATCTAATCCAAGTCAAATCGAAGACGTTAATCTACTCAACGTACCCATAATATGCTCCTGTAACAAACGACATTCATTTAAATAACATTTTTTACATTTATAAACGACTCAAGACAATCCAGTCCACCACACACATACACAAACCAACCGCCAGCCTCTTAGAGTGGCTTAATCTTTAGCCTGAGAATCAGTCTCTATGACAACAAAGAGAAAATCTGCTTTTTCAGGAAGTAAGGTGGGCGAAAATGATGTTAGGAAGTCGATTCCCTGCTCATCAAGAAGACAATGACAGCAAGCGGGCAAGATGCACTCTGAAGCTTCCTGGTACTGTATGTTTACATTTTTCAAGAAACCCAACAGTTTCTTTTATTAATGTCCTTCAGGGGAATTCAAGGTCTATTTAGGGTGTCTGACTCCCTAAAACCCATAATTTGCACCCTAGTACTGTGGCGGTAGATTGGGTGACTGAAAACTGAGAATTGCTTCATTTAGTTCAACATGACAGCTGAACTTGACCCTAGTGGCCACACTGATTACATCCTATATGAAGTTCTCTCTCATTGGATGTTTGTGTGTGTGTATGGAGAGAAAAATAAAAAGGGTTACAGTGGAGATGTGAGCTTCAGATGAGATTTATCCAACAGTGTGACGTCGTCTAATGGAAGCACTGGGCTCTGTAAAGCAGCAGGGGACAGCTATGAAAGGAAAGCAATATCTTGGGTTGATCTTTGTTCTGGTTGGTTACCTGGAGACTGCGGTTTAGGAGACACTACAGCGAGTCTCTTAGGGGAGGAGAGAGATGAACGGGTGCCGTCAGAACTCTTCTGGAATTCCTTACGGGATGCTATGGATAAAGAAGGACATCGGTACAAGAGTTAATGGCAGTGCTCAGGAGGTTACCTGAATTAAAGAGATTAGCTCAGGGAACATATGCACAGGAGTACAAATCCAAGAATGCATTCGCAACAGTAACCACCACCCCCTTTTCCATCTCTTTTTGTATTGCTCTCTTCCATGGAGTCATAATATGGTCTCAGTGCTCCGTAGATTGATTCCAATAAGAGGCAGCCAACCACAAAATAACGCAGCTGCTAGGGTCCATTTGCCACACAGGCTGGACGATATGACTTTCTGAGAGGCTGCAGGCATCCGTGGACCAACACAGTATAAATATATTAAATTAAAATAAATAAATAATTTCCATCTCACAAATGTCAGATCTGTGGTCAGACCAAGACAATATAAAAGAATGGAGAATATTTCTAGAAATAGCCCTGATGTACATAATATTCTAAATGGACAATCTGCTTAATAGTACACTGTACTTTATTTTGTTAAATGATTAACTTTACTTGGAAAAAATCTTGTAAAATGATGCCTCAACAACAATTTTAAGGTTTACTTATTCAAATGTTCATAATGGTTATAGTAACTTGCATATAAACTAGATTTTTTCTGAGGCAATAGTTTTGCACTGACTTTTTTTTCAAGTAATGTTAAAATTAATAAATCATATTTATGTAATATATGACTTTTATTATTGTGTTGTATATCTATATTATATATATATATAAATTTATATAGTATATGGGGTGTTGTGTGGGTGTTTGTGTTGTAAGATGCATACTTGAAAAAATTGACAAAGCATTTAGAATTTACATTAAGCATTCAAAGAAATTCTATTATTTTGAGCTTTGTATTCACAGTTGATCCTTGAAAAAATATCATGTTTGATCAGCTTATGGCTTTTTATATATAAAATGGTTATATTCACTTCCTTAAACTGTTTTAATTTAATTATGGGTTTTCCCACTTTATGATCACTTAATGTAGCTTGATCTGTTTATTTTTTATTTTCATTTTTTACAGTAATTTGTTGTGTTATGCCATAAAATGTACTTACAGAAGCACTTTTTTCTAGACAGACCACATGCAGTTAAAATAAGTATAATTCTTGTAACAAATTTAAATAACAAAATATATTTTTTTAACAGTCTTCGATGAATCACCCAAACAGATATGAAGACACAGACGCTGCCTATGGGATTACAGGAAATGATTGAAGATGCTGCTGGGATTGGAGCTTGTTTCAAATCTCCCATCTCACAACAGAAGGGGGTGCGTATGTTTTTGGGGTTGCTGCTTTTGGCTTACTTTCACCCAACAGAGCGCACACACAAACATCTCATTGCAACCGGGGTCCCAGGGCACCTAATTACTGCCAGCTCATTTCAACATGTAGCAGACAGCCATAGACAACCTCTTGATCCCAATGCACTCCCGCCCCCCTTGGACCCCACTGCTACCCCACCCCCATGCTGAGACAGCACCTACGGCATCAGAGACACCGGTGCATCATGGGTGGGTGCATGTGAAGATGTTTGACTCAAGTATGGCGGTGTAAATCCAGTGTTTTCTAAATTCTGCTTCCTTAGATTCATATGAGTAATGCGACAACTGGACAGGGTCTCTGAACTGTTTTTAAGCAGCAGGGTCTCATGAATTTTGTCATCGCTCACTACCTAGACAGCATGCTAACAGTAGATCGGTAGTCCATGATGGGCCAGCTGCCCCTGGCAGACGTTTTGTGCCTCCAGGGTGCTGGAGATTTTGTCAGGATGACAAAGAGGGAAGCAGCAGGCAGAGATATAGACTCTCAGAGCTGTGGTTAAGGATCAGCAAATGTGGCATTGAAAATGGGACAGAACAGATAACAACACTAGAGAGGGGGACAGGTAAAAAAAAAAGGATGAGGAGGAAGAAGACAAGCAGGGCATTTTTACATCTCCCTCCTTTAGGCCCACCCCAAAGGAGGAAACTTATTGGGTTAATGGTCACAGGCATCCTGATTGGCCCAGGCTCTTCTTACTGTCACCCAACAGCACATGGTTTCCATCACATGCTTTAATCGTATGAGTGTCTTACTTAATTCTCAGTCCTAATTTGAGCTGAGATAAAATAAGTGATTGTAAGACACGGGTAAATGAAATTCATCTATTATTTTTCATGTAAGTGTTGGCATTTACTACAAGTATGCCTAAACAAGATTCATTTCCACCAGATGCAGCCTTAGAGTGTCTTTACACGTTTACTTTTGTGCAACACTCATCATGTGTTTAAACAAGGATGCACGTACAAAAGGTTTGCAAACTACTAGACTAGAAGTATTTTTTTTTCAACCAAGTATTCATTGACTCATCAATATGTATCTAGCATACACTCTAAAGATTAACTAACTGTATTACTTACATATGTCTCGCCAGTAAGTAAATGCACTATAATACTATGCAATTTGTTCACTATAAAACAGATGGACTTATAGCTAGACGTGATTTTCAATAGACTGCCTATGAAGCAAGACGGAGTTCACAGTATGCACTACCAGATGTATGCTATCAAACTACATAATTCCCATTAAAATCCAATACAACTAAAGTCTCTTCAAGCAGTACTACAACACTCATTGTTTAAAAACAAGTATGACTCACACGAGTTATGCCTACAAGAAGTAGGCATGTAAACTAGTATACCTCTGCACTTCAGCTAGTATAACATGGTCTTCGATGTGTAGTCAATCATGGACACCCCAACCAGTATATTAGCTTAAACTAGATCGGGCACTACAACACACTATCTACACTTTAAGACTAGTTATGGCACTACCAAAACCACTTGTATCTCTCTTTTCTCGGCTCATCAGAACGTTTCCACTCTTCTCTTGTAAGAATGCAGTACAAGTTTGAAATTTGTTCGGTATGTACATCTATGAGTATGCAGTACAAGACATATGCTCTAAGTGTGCACAGCACACAAAGTAGACAAGCCTCTTTCCCTGTGCTGGTCTTAAGATGATTAAGTCTGGATGGCCTGAGGAAGGGTGTTTCTTCTCAAGGCAAAGTCTACATTTCAGTCTTGACTAAACATAGGCCGGCGACGTCCCCTCAACAGGAATGTGCCATTATTCACACATACAGAGGAGATTAATGACTCTGTAGAGGACATGGACAGGGAGGTAGTGCTGTTTACTTATGCCTGACAAGTACGCTCTCTGCTGTGTGCCGGTGCATCAGTGGAGGTCTGCCTTCAAACTGGAGCTGCTGTCTGAGAATTCCTCAAGACATTTGACAGGTCACTTCTGGCGCTACAGAAAGCATGCAGCCTCTGTATTTTGGTACGCCAACTGAAATAAATTCAACCTGAATTATGAAGAAACAAGCAAAGAAAACTGTAGTGCACACTTATTGGAGTGCAACTTGTTGTAATGTAAACTTTCTGAGGTCTACACAGTGTTTATTAGCTACATAGTTACACATAGCTGTATAATGCACACTAGTTGAAAGGAATACCTCTAGTAGTGGATACCCCTTGTAATGCAGACTTGCTTAAACAGATGCTTGTTGTAGTACTGGTTGAAGATCACTCTAATTGTAGTGCATTCTGTTGGAATGAATCATGTTTAGAGCATACAGTACTTCTTGTCATGCATACTAATTGAAAAACAAACTAGCAGAATTTCACACCCATTAGTGCATTCTTAATAAAGCACATACTTTTTGTAGTGCATAGTAGAACAAGTGCATACTTATCAGAAAGCAATGTGTCATTTGAATCTATCTGAAATACATTAATACAGCGTACACTAGCTAAAGTACATATTTGTGTAATGCATGCTTGTTGAAACATACTTCTAGTAGTGCATACCTCTTGTAACTCATACTTGTTTAAACATGTTTGTAGTACTAAAGATCACTTTAGTTGTAGTGCATACATCTTGTGGTGCATATTCACTAAAATGCATACTAGCTGAATTTTTATACTCATTATAATGCATACTAACATACTAAGTATATATGTGTTATAGTGTACACTTACTGAAACAAACTTTATGCAGTGCATACTAGCTGAAGTGCAAATTTATCGGAGGGCAACCTGTAATATAAACTATTTGAAGTCCATTCTTATTGTGTACACTTGCTGAAGTACATATTTGCGTAATGCATACTAGCTGAAACAAATACTTGTAGTATAGCAAACCCCTTGAAACACAAGCCTCTTGTAGTACTGGTTGAAAATCAAATTGTATTCTAATGCAATTAGTTTTGCTTAAAGCACACTTCATGTAGTACATACTCATTGAAGTGCATACTGGCTGAAAATATGAAGGTTTGGTCCACTTACCCACAGGGGAGATTCGAGGAGGGGGCAGCAGGGAGCGGTGTGTGGGTGCAGGAGTGTTGGGGGGTTGAGGGGTGCTGTGACACAGTGCTCCGGATCCATCTCCAGGAGGCAACGTGGCGACACGGTGAAGCGGTGGCTCATCATTTACATTGTTGGGACCTGAAAATTACCCCAAAAAAGAGCCAAACTTCACACCCAGCACATCCAAACAAATCAATGTTAGTTTGCTTTGAAAATCTCTGAATGTATCCTTTTATGCTTGTCAGTTCAATTGCATATAATTCATTGTGCATCACACAGTAGTCTAGACACTGAATACTGCGGGCCATTGTCTAGTTCCCTGATTTACTGTGAATGCTTAATCAGACTGTGCTCATCTCACTTGGTTTCTATCTGAGCACATTATTCACCATCTTTGGTGGATGAGAATTCATCTTACTGCTCATTAACCCCACAACTGAACCCAGACCAGCCGTTCATCCCACTCTATGCTTGATCAATAACCACAGCCCGGCTCAATAAGACCAAACACTGCAATAAAATGAGAGTGCTTGCCACGTAAAAGAAAAAACTCAAGACATAGCATCTATTCAATGAGCCATAACCAATTTCACAAATCACACAGGTGCTTTTATATAACTGGTCCTTTGAAAGACACTTTCCTCTCTACTTTAGCTTACTTTCAGACTGTAAGGCGACACCATTCTCGGGAGCCTGTATAGAACGCTGCTCTGTCGCTGTTATTGCTCTGATTTATGAAGTGCTGAGAGAGGATTCCACGAACAGAAAAGAGCAGACAGATGCAGAAATGCTGACAGTACACTGTCATAAGTGCTTTTAAATACCATATTTTATAACTTCCATGTAATCTGAGGAGACATTTAGAGAGAGCAGCCGACAACTGCCATTAATTCAAGTAGATTTTGTTAGCATGAAATATATAGCCTTTCCAAGGGCATTAAACAACAGAATCCCTTATTCTCATTTATGGTAAGACTATACTGCAGTAAATGCAGTTTGAGAGAGATCTGATAAGGGTAAAGATCTGGGACGAAGTTTTGGCTGCAGAGACGGAGCTTCGGAAACAGTAGGAAGTGCTATGCAGCCCTCCAGCTCTCGCAGCAGGAGATGTTAAGGTGCAGAGCAGCCGAGAGATGCGTTTGATTGCTGCTGGGAAATAAACCTCGCTGCTCATTGGTGGATTCTCTCTCAAATCTCTGTGAGAACCAGTTAACTGCCTGCATTGTGTGGAACTGGGTTAGTAGCACAGAGACTCAATCCTTAAGATTTTTTCCAGTTTCATCAGCGCTCCGGATTTACATAATTACCCAAATGATGGGAGCATTATACTTGTGTGGGATGGATCACATTGAGCACCTAAAATATCTGCAGTTAAAAGTCTGGAAAGCGTCACATTTTGTATGCATCACTTTTCAGGAACAAGGTACAAACTATGGTTTTAAATGTAGTAATAAAAAAAAATAATAAATTAAAATAAAACAAGAATAATAAAAAAAAACTTTAAAGGGGTTAAATTATGCTTTTTCACTTTTTGAATTTTAGTCAGTGTGTAGTGTGTTTGTTTGGGCATAAAAAAGATCTAGAAGTTACAAATCTCAAAGTCCACTCCAAAGGGAGATATTTCGTTTTTTTTTAAAAATCCCTTTTCAAGAAATTCAACGAACGGCTCGTTTGGACTACAACGTTGGTTTCCGGGCTTTGTGAGATCACAAAGCGGCTCATTAGAATATCATTATAAATAATTCCCGCCTACAGAAATTCGCATGGTTGGGGGTTGGGGAGGGGCGAGGTCATGGTTCGAACGCTTGGTTGAGTGAGCGCATCAGACGAGACGACGAAGAAGTGCTGCTGCAGAGTTAGTGCATCAGAGAAAACCAAGAAGAAGAGCTGCTGTGCTGTAGCGTAAAATTTTCGGCATGTCTATAACAATTCTTACAAGTACACGACATAGCTGGGCGCTGTGGACAGATGCCGCCGGTGAGCCTACACTCATAGAAAATAATGTATTTGAATTTTAAAGACGTGGCGCGACGTGGCGCGACGTGGCGCGACGCGACGCTGCGCTTCTCGTCCGGTGCGCGACCATCTGAAACGCTGTTTTTTTTTTCACCTCCGTGCCCAAACGTCTTTGTTTGGGCTTCTGAAAGCGGATGATGTCAGGAAACAGTGTTTGCAATTTATTTTTTAACTCTGTTCCTGAGCATTATAACCCCAATTTGCTATTGTGTGCTGCGCATTTTACTGAGGACAGCTTCCACAACATGAGGGAGTACATTGCCGGATTCGCCAAAAAGCTTTTGTTGAAAGACGGAGCAAGGGGCGGGGCAATACTGAAACACCGTCTAAGCTGTTCGCCAACTGGGACAGCTAACCAATCACAACACATTTTTTTTTTTCGGAAGGCGGACCTTCATCAAAGCCAGAACTAATCGAGCCGTTTGTGCAAGCCTGGATAAAAGGTATTTTAATAATGTAATTATGTGAAAAATAATGCGTTTTTTTGAACCACCAAGCATGAGAGCATGTTCTAGTACCCCCCCAAAACAAAATCAAGACTTTGTAAAAGAGCATAATAGGACCCCTTTAAAATATATTTATCATATGTTTTCCTTTTCCACAAATGGACAGAAAAGTTTGCAACTCTATTACAAATTTTTGAAAAATTGTGATTTTGTTGTTTTCCAGAACATTAAATAAATATCACATTTACCATAAAATAACACTTGACAAATGTAAAAAAAATAAAATAAAAAAATAACAGATTGCAAGATTTAGCCTAAATTAATAGTTTATATGTCCTATAAATTACAACTCTATAAAATAAAATAAAATAAAATACATTTCTCAATACTTTGGTAACACAATGTCTGAGTTTGATGAATGCAATCAACAGTCAAAACGTTTGTTTGAATTCAGAAATATATTTTCTGAATGTTTAAAATTGTATCTGTGACAAAAATAACTGGCAGTGCATTGTAGAGACACAGCATTATAGGATTTACATTCTGATTTATGACGCTAAGGGATTTAGCTTCTGTCTCTCTCTCTAGTTCATTGAACATTTCCATTCACATATGAGACTTTTTGTATACTGAACCCAACTATTATCTGCAGGTGTGTTTATATCATTATGATTTTCCAGTGTTGACTAATATGTTTTAATATGTAATTAAGGGAAATCTCGAATGAATTTGATTTAAATGTTTGTTTAGTTTAGCAAAAATAATTGGCCAGTAAACATTGTATGGTCTAAGATCACATTAGTCTTTCTTAAAAAAAGAAAAATAATCTTCATAAAAATAAAATGCCACACACACACAGATGTAAGGTCCTGGAAATACAGTGAAGCAATTCACACATGCTGAATTTAAAATGCTGACATTTTGATCATAATGAAGACAAATTCTCAGCCAACATGAGTAATAAAAATATACAATTCAGTTTGAGCGGAATCATTTATCATACAACGCACCAGAAGGGAATGCAAAAATAATAGAAGACTAATTTAATGCGGTGTGGATAAAATTCAGCTTGTGAAGCAGGTAGAACCAAACAATCAGCACTTCTTCTCTGGTCTCCTGGCCAGTTGAGACATATGTAATGCGACAGGACAAGAAAAGAAAGCAAAGAAAGTATTTTAGAAGAGATGGAGGAAAACATTGTGTCGGTAAGGAGAAGAAGATAGGAATGTGCCCCACGTTGGGCGCCACTATTATAGAAATAAATGATGGGCTAGGGAAGAGATAAAAGAAGGGCTAGTTGGTTAAATTACAGCTGACAAGACCACTAGAGAGAAAAGAAGAGAGAGAGACAGAAATAGAAGTGAAAATATAAAGCAAAGGGATGCAAACAGCATGAACATATCTGGGAAAAAGGAGCTCACCTTAAGGATAAGGAATGGCATGGCTTATAAAATGACAGAGGAAATGTGATGGGAGCAGATGCTATTCCAGAACAGTAGGCTATTTCCCATCTAGTAACATTTAGACGGCACAGAGAGAAAATCAGAATGAAAAATCAGGTCCGGTGAACACAGCAGTGACCTATTAAGAGATGGTGCTTGCAATGCATTATTAAGCACAGAGCATCAGAGGAGCTCCTGAGGATGTCAGGAAGTAAACATTATGCAAATCCAGCCCCTCCACTCACAGCCACATGTCAGGATGGGTGCCATTTCAGTACTAATACCATAAGGACCTGAGAAATACTGACTCACTGCTCAGCACTGCTTGCAGGAAGTGGACAGATGGGTCAAAATAAACAAAAAGTAATATTTTAGTTAGTGTGCGCTAAAACGTTCAGACATTACGCGATGTGCACTAGGTAGTGTACTACACCTACAGCAGAGTACTAGCACAAAAAGGACATTAGGTAGTGTGCACTGTACAAAGTATTGTGCACAAAAACTTGCATATTAAGTTGTGTGCTTTACATAGCACAGCACTAGTACAAAAGTAGTGTGCAGCAGGACATTAGGTAGTGTGCACTAGGTAGTGTAATAGAGTATGAAATCACAAAGTGGAGTGCAGTAAACAATATCATGCTAACGGTGCACTAGATAGTGTTGTACAAAACAAGTACATCAAAATACTAGTTTTGTAGTAAAGTACTAAAGTAAGTACTGTGCATGAAAACTAGCATATTATGCACCTACAGTATGCTCTACATAGTACAGTATTAATATACAAAATGTAGTGTGCACTAGGTAGTGTAGTGTTTACAAAGTTGTTTGCATTAAAAAGGTACCATTATTATGTAGTGAATGAATGAATGAATGATGCATTTATATAATGCTTTATTGTGTATTGCTGTACACCCGAAGCGCTTTACAATCATATGGGGGGTCTCTCCTCAACCACCACCAGTGTGCAGCAACCACTTGGATGTCGACGCGCCGAACGGCCATCGTCGCCAGCGCACTCACCACACACCAGCTACAGGTGCAGAGGAGAGAGTCAATCAAGTGGTTGGGGATTATTAGGAGTCCATGATTGACAAAGGCCAGGGGGGCAATTTGGCCAGGACACCGGGGTCACACCCTTACTCTTTACAAGAAGTGCCATGGGATTTTTAATGACCACTGAGAGTCAGGACCTCGGTTTAATGTCTCATCCGAAAGACGGTGCTTTTTTTAGACAGTATAGTGTCCCCGTCACTATACTGGGGCGTTAGGACCCACACAGACCACAGGGTGAGCACCCCCTGCTGGCCTCACTAACACCTCTTCCAGCAGCAACCTAGTTTTCCCAGGAGGTCTCCCATCCAGGTACTGACCAGGCTCAACCCTGCTTAGCTTCAGTGGGCAACCAGTCTTGGGCTGCAGGGTGATATGGCTGTGGCTAGTGTGCACTACATAGTGTACTACACGTACTAGTACACTGGGTAGTGTGCACAATTACATACTGTGCTGTACTGTAGTACGGTGTGATTGCACAACAGTATTGTTCACTACAAAACACAAGCATATTAGGTAGTGTGCTCTACGTAATACAGCATTAATACACAAAATGTAGTGTGCACTAGGTAGCATAGTGTTCACAAGGCAATACAAGATAATGTTATGTGCACTAAGTAGTGTAGTACGGTGTGAGTGCACAAAGTATTGTGCACTAAAACACAGGCATATTAGGTAGTGTGCTCTATGTAGTAGAGTACTAGTTCAAAAGTAGCATGCAGTAGGATATCAGGTAGTGTGTACTAGGTAGTGCAGTACTAAATCACAAAGTGGTGTGCACTAATATGCTAATATGCCACATTAAGTAGTGCACTAGAAAGTGTAGTACAAAACGATCACACATGGTAGTGTGCACTTAACCATTAGGGCACAATGTAATGTGCACTAGGTAGTGTGTTCTATATAGTACAGTACTAGTAAGAAAAAGTAGTGTGTAATTCAACATTAGGTAGTGTGTATGATGTAGCATAATAGAGTACAAAATCACAAAGTGTCGATAAAATAATATCATAGGAAGTGTGATCTAAATGTTGAGTAGTACAAAACTAGTACACTGGGTAGTTGGCACAAAAATACAGGGACAAGAGCATTCAACCTTTTTCAGGCCAAAAAAGTAGATCAAACCATAACTGGTCGACGCTCTGTATTTCAATCATAGATCCAACAAAAGTTGCAAAGACTATCTGATTAGGTAGTGTGCACTACTAGTAGTGTGCGCTATTGTCTGTGGTTTTTCTTTATTTATTTAAGCACTGACATACTCTGAGAAGATACTTTTTACATATCAAGTTGACCACGATAGAGACTATTGAAGGTTCATGTTTTTTAATTAAGAAATAAAGACTGGAATAGCAGAAGATACAGCACTAAACAGGCCTGGCAGCGCTCTGAGAAACACACTCTCTCTTGCTCTCTCTCTGGGAGGCTTAAGAGGGTTAACAGAAACGGAAGCTTGCTGAAACAGAGAACTGGAGATGGCTTGGGATTTTGAGGAAGAAAAGCCTGGTCTGACTCTTCATCCACAGAAAAAAATCCCATAAAAGCTTTCAGGGAAATAGACAGAATGGGATTAAGACGTGAGGTAATCAGAACAACATTATCAGGCTCCTATGAGGCTAGCAAAGAGGAGCGAGCAGGTCAGTGCTAATGTGGGTAGGCATACTGCCATTCAAAATCATCACCATGTCATATTAATATTTAAGAGTAATACTTAGCAGCTATTTCTAGGCCACATACATCAGAATCTGACCTATCTGAGCTTTACATGGTACAGCTGCATAATGTGAAGGCAGGAGGATACAGAAAATGTTCATTAGCATCTCTCCGCTCAGCGGTTTGGGGAGTGTGTGAGTCAGCAGTACCCAGAGCACAGACTGCCCAACGTGAAATCGTTAAGTCAGAGAGATGCGGGATTTAGAAGCACACTCGCTATACATACCGATGAGACAAAGACGCAACAAACCTGTAGTGAAACAGTGTATACTTCAGTGTGTGAGAATGTTCCTGTGTGTGTAAGTGTGCATGTTTGCTGTGGTGTGTTTGTGTGAGGAACCATCTGTTCTCAGCAGTGTGCATGAGTCAGAGATGTGCTGGAGCGATGGCATCTGTGCTCTCACACCTCCCCCCTCTTCAGCTCTCCTCACTTCCTACCCTCACTCCCAACTCTTTTTCTGTTCTTCCATGTGTTTTCCTTTCAGACTACACTGTGTAGTGTAGACTAACTTAGATAAAAAAATCTAAGTTAAGAATGAGCAGGGAGAAGAAACTGAGAGGGAGTGCGGGGAGACTGTTAAAGTTAGTACAGATTCATATTGATTACAGAAAGCACGAAGATGTATGCAAACATGGTGCAGCAAAAGGTGAGCTAGTTACATACCATAATAAATGAATAAACAGGTAGGCTAAGGTTATATTCGGTTGTACGGAGCCCCGATCATGACATGCAGACAAAAATCACAGCCACGAATTTAGAATAGGCTAGTTCTCTTATGCTAGGACTACATTATGGCCACGAATTAAGAATTATTTTTTTAGTTTAGTCTAAATTATGGCCACGAATTAAGTATTCATTCTCTTGTTTAGGCTTAGCTGCCACGAATTCATTCTTTCGTTAATTCGTTCGTTCCCTAGTTTTAGTAGGCCTTAATCGTGGAACGAATGATTATATTTCGTAATTACTTAAAAATCATTATTGCTTAAACTTAATAAATAATAATACATTTAAAAAATAATAAAACCTGCTGACGTCGTAGAAACGAATTGTTAATTCGAATTATATTCGGAGCTCCGTAGTTATTAAATAATCTCAGTTGAACTGTAGACCTAAGCTAACACACAGTTGTATATAGGCCTAAATACAGAACTACAGTGTACATAAGATATTAGCATACATCACTTAGGCCTATTAAAATATTATAAAAAAAAAAAAATCAACCCGAAACATAGGTATTCCTTCTAATGTGGCTCTGATATCGGCAGAGTCATTTAAATCTAATATAATGCACAGCAAATTTGTTCTTACAGAACGGAGCGGGAATCTGAGCGGGATTGTTTCGTGAGCTGTGAGTGTAAAATTAATGGAGCGCTTGCTTTGCGTTAAGAGCTACTGCGTGGAGTCGCACTCCTAGAGCGAACCGTAGTCACACCACTCCGCTTCGCTCCACTGCTCTATATATAACTATTAATAAAACACTAAGAAAAATCACAAAACAGAAAAAATTACTAAAACTTGAAAATATACAAATAAAATCTAACTTAAAATATTAAGAAATACTGTAAATAATACTAAAATAACTGTAATATTATTTTATCTTTGAGATAATATTATAGTTCTTATTAACATTTTGAATTACTTTAAATTTTTTAATTTTAGTTATTTAATTTTAGTTTTAGTTTTTAATGTTACCTTGGCAACTAGCTGAAATAAAATAAGTTTAAGCTTTTTATGTCTTTTTAAATTTTATTTAACATTTATTTGAAGTAACAAAATGTTTTTTACTGTAATAATTGTAATAACTCTGGATAGTAGAAGCATGCAAATTTATATTGGAGCCAATATTATGTAGTGTGCAAATGGTAACACGCACTACAAAATGAGCATAGGTACATGTAGCGTTCAACAGAATTATTAAAATTCATACTCTACCTCAAAACTGGAATACCCGGTAGTGTCCTATCAATTAATATACACAATATATTGTAGTGTGTATTACAAAACTATTGTACTAGGTAGTAGTTCACCTGGTAGAGACGTTCAGCTGTGGGTGACTAGGTAGTGTGTATTACAAACCAATCCAAGCACACTACTGTACAGTAGGTAACACTAGACATTCCACTATAAAAGCACGTATATTCACTTCAATACTGATATCCTACCTCTCATTTCTCCTCACTCTTTTGTCAACTGCTGTGTAAGTCGTGCAAGTTTCTGAGTGCAGAACACAATGCTGATCTCAAACAATATTCACACGTTCACTCAGAGATTGTTCTCAGATTAATAACTGTCCAGGTGGGAGCTGGATGTTTCATAACTCACCCTGAGTACACATGCACTTGTATAAGATGGAACTGTGGACACATTCAGACCTTCGGAAATATCCTGCTTAAACCAGCCCAAGATTGTTTGCTGGTCTTAGCTGATGTATGCTGGTCTCTGAGCCTGGTCAAGGTGGTCCAGCTGAAAAGTGCTAAAAACTCTAAAACAGACCAGAAAACAGTCTTAGGCTGGTTTAAGATGTTTCTTTAGACCGAACATGAGATCTGTATCAAGGTCAAAGTTCTATGAAGGAAATATGAAGAAAAAGTGGCAGTTAATTAGTTACGAACCAAGCATCACTATTCAAAGTTGCACATACCGTATAGCACAGTAGAACGGACCCCGAACCCTTTCTATGGACAAAAGGGTGGTCTACAAAATTAATATCATTACAGAAAGAATCTAAATAAATAAACCACATCAAAGAAAGATGAGATCATACAAATGAAAATCAATAAAAGCAGCATCACCTTGAATATAAAGAAACTCTGTCTGGGTCTTTGTTAAGGTCAGACGATGCTGGGTTTCTCAGAAACTCACAGTCAGAAGTCAACAGCTTCAAACGGAGTGTTGCCTTTCAGCGCAGTGGCTAATATAAGCCTGCTAGTAACCATTCACTATACTGATACAAAGAGGACAGAGTCAGACAGAGACAAAGATAGACAAAAAGAGATAAATGTGTATAATTATCAATTAATTGTTGTTTTATTTCTGGTTCTATAGCAAAGTCCATTTACTATTTACTGTAACAGCTATCACCGTTAGATATAATTGTTGACTTCTTCTTAATGGAATACTTTACCGAAAAATGAAACATTTTATTTTTTTTTAATAACCTACACATCTAAAATCCTAAGACTTACATTTTTCTGTGGAATGCAATAGGAAATGCAGCTCTTTTCCATACAATGAAAGTGAATGGGGACTGATGCGGTCAAACATTAAAATGGTCAGTTCTGACTTTGAACTGTTTTCCAAGTTTTCTGACGCTTTACGATATAGCTTTACATGAGGAACAGAGCAAATTAATAAGTGAATGATTTTATAAAAATCGCTGATAAATTGTGTTGTTATTGTTAACTAAAACTGAGAAATAAAGTTGAAATAAAATATTAAACCATATTATATAATTTATTAATTCTAATACACATTAGATTAAAAAAGTAACCAATAAAATTTTGCCTAGGCTACTAACTAAAATAAGTTATAGTAATAACACTAAAACTAAGACAGGAAAAACTTATAAGGCTATATATATATTATATATGATATGGGGCAAAGACGAAAAGGGTTTAAAAAACAATACAGTGTAATACTGCTTAAATGTGTTGTTTTCCCAAAAAAAAATTTAAAAGGTTTCTGTTTAATTTATGCAATTTTGTTTTTGTTTTTGTTTCCTCCTGAGCAAAATAATGACTATCATACATTTTACCATGATTTACAGAAGACATTCACTAAAATGTCATTCAGTGTAACATTCTTGTCAGGCATATTTACAACAAAAATCAATTTATGACATATTAAAAGACTAATTACTTTCACCCCAAATACTAATTAGTTGTAATTTTAAATTTTTAAAAGTTGCCACTATCCTAGGTTTTGCCCATTTGACAGTAAGAATTTTTACTCATTTAAAACACAATAAAATGTTATGTGCTCCCTTATTCTTTTATATATTTTAATATGTACAAGTCAGAATAAGCATTTTTACATAAATATTGTGTTACACTGAATGACAGTGTAACATTATTTCAACCAAATTTGGACATTTTATTCTCCAAAAAATTATTTGAAACCTTAAAAGTAGACACTTTACTTACATTTAATGTGCTTTCTATGGACATAAAATCACTTTTGTAAAATTCTTTTGTTGCGGACATCTTAATGTCTTTGACCCATATACTGTAAATAAATGAACATAATTTCCGAAAAAGGTGTAGGCCTTGCTTATTATATATATAATGACAAAGGCATATAACAAAATGACCAAACCTTAAACTAAAATTAAAATAAATTTTCTTTAGTTAATTAAAATTAAATGTAAATATAAAAGTTAATTCAAAATATTAATAAAACTATAAAAGGTAAATTTTTTAGAGCTCCCCGTTTCCATTCACTTTCATTTTATGGAAAAGTGCTGCGTTAACATTTCACCTAATATCTATTATTGTATTATTGTTCTCCATGTGAGAAAGTAACTCATACAGGTTTGGAATGACATAAAAGTGATTAAATGTGATTAAATAAGTGATCTTAAACGATCCCTTTAAGAGTTTCCTCTGATATTTCAGACAACATCAAGCCATGACATGAGACTAACAAAGGCCATGTGACAGATCTAATCTCTTAAAACATAACCAATTACTGTGCTGCCTCAACACGAGGATGAAAATGAGAGCCAAATATTGACTTGCCGCTCTACCTATCCAGCAGCTCAAGCACTAATGACAGTTTAATAAATCCAGTAGCATATTCCGCCATCATTCACGCTCTCCAATTCAGCCAATTACAAGTGGACTTGCCTCAGTCAGTCAGACCTGAGAAATCGATCACCTGTCTGTGACATCCAGTCCCGCAGGGAGGTTTCTGGTATTTACAGGAATCCTAGGTCAATATGTCAAACTGATTCAACACCGAGCCTAAAGCAACAGTCAGTCATTACACCAGTAACATATACGTATGTCCTGCAAATGCCCTTGTTTACCTAAGTGCACAGGTGGTAACAACACAGGGGGAAAAGGCTCTTCATAAAATTCATATACTTGTACTATAATACTCCACAGTTCTATTTACACAACTAAAGATAATTAATATCTGCTAATAACAGTCACATTCTCAGTCACAGCTAAAGGCTAATCATTTTAGCTAGTGTTTGACTGCTTTTTGTATTTGGTCCAGGACTCCAAACAGTCAATACGCAGTTGAAACACCATCAGATCTGCAATCAGCCCTGTAGCACATTCAACACTTCAGAGAGTGAGAGAGAAACACTCATTTGCACCTCTGACTTACATTTTAAATAGTGTGAAAGGATTGTGAAAATACGATGGCTATAAATAGATTTGATACGTACATGCATTGCAAGTATGGATCACACAGCTGTACTGACTATTATGCACACTGAGTGGAACATAGCCCTAATTTCAATGAAGAATAATGAGCTTCGCTATGGAAATTTCAGTAATGAGTTCTATAACAACAGACTCACAGTATGTCAAGACATGACTATGGTGAGATAAATGATGTTAGAAATTTTGTAGATACAAAACGTTGTTTGGAATGACCCCAATTACATCTGCAGTGGCCCCCAAATTATTTTGACACTTAGTAATGCCTGCATGTCGTGTTGTTATTGGTAACTAAAACTAAAACTGAAACTATTAACAATTGCTAATAAATAAGTTTAGTAAACATGAAATAAATAAAATGAAATGAAAACTAAAAGTGAAAAATAAAAAGATAAAAAATAGAAATAGAAAAAAATAGAGATATGAAAAAAAAACTTAAAAACTACAATAACAAAAGCCCTTAAGACAATTACTAACATGTTAAAATACTAAAAATGTAAAATGAACGCTGAAAATATAAAAAGTAAAAGATAAATCATAATATTAATAAATACTAGTAGTATTAAAATTTTTCTTTAGTATTTTTTAGTTTAAAAATATTAAAATAATGCTGATCTACACATAAATGATATTTTCTCAGAAAAAAAGAAATTTTCCTTAAAAATCCTTTTAAATAAATGTCCTTTTCCTTATATATAATATACGTATATTAAGACTTTGTTAATTCATTATATAAACCATTTTGGATACACTTTATTTTAAGGTGTCCTTAACAGTGTAAAATATACAATTACAGAGTAATATTAATTAACAACATGTACTCACTATAGGGTTTGGATTAGGTTTGTGGTTTACGGTTAGTTGGTATGTAATTATGCATAATATACTGTTCTTAATATAGTAAGTACATCCAACATGTGTAACAAAGCCACTGTTAAATAAAGTGTTACCAACATTTTATATAATGTTTTATCATTTTAAACAAACTTCACAAGTATGTTGTCCGTCTTTAAAATTCATGTTTACAAAATTAAAGTATACAAAACCGGCTTGGGGCCACTGCAATGCACAGCACACCGAATCCTTCCCTCTTACTTTCTCTCATGCATCTGTTTGCTCCATATATACAGGACTGTGAACGGTGAGGGATTCCTCTTCCCAGGTGATTTCAGGATAAAAAAGACTTGATGACATAACTCATCTAGTGACGCATGTAACATGTAGGATGCCTGAATCTGCAGCTACGTCAACTGTTACCAGGAGAAGACCGGCCAACATCACTTATGTAGGTCGTATTAAAAACACATGCGGCGCACGCAGATGCCAGTTTTCAAAGACAGCCCCTTCTAAGAGCAGACTAGAATCTACTTCAGCAGAACTGAGCAGCTCTGATCATACTGAGGATTATTCGTGTTGACTCACGGAGCTAGTTATGAAAGAAGCCCACTCGGATCAAACACAAATATTCTTTTATGACCTAAAGCAAAGGCCAACTAAAGAAAAGTCTGGTTTTGGAAAAAAAAAAAAAATTTGGGGTCTATTGTGCTGAATATCCCATGATTACATGTGAGCAAAATAGTTATGAGCACAATATATTAATGAAAGGGGACCTGCATGCTGCTTGTAGGTGGAGTTAATAACATGATGCAAATTGCATTATAATTAACTCAAAAAAGTGGAGCATTAGGCTACCCTTTTATGTAAACTCTACTTCAGGGATCTCGCATAACAATGCACTCAGCTACAAGCACTTTATATGCTATATTAAATTGTAGTGTGTACAGATGTTCATTGGTCCAAAAGTATGAAAATGCTACTATTTTACATTTTTGTTTTAGTAGCTTACGGTAGGTGGGGCGGCAGGGGTCACTCCGTGTGCTGTCGGTCGAGTGGTTACTGGACACAGAGGAGATGCTAGAGCTTCGAACAAACCCAAAGGCAGCCAGACGAGTCGGCGGGAGGCGCGAGTAACCGGGAGGACGCAGGCCAGACTGAGATGGCTTCGGCAGGAGGGATTTAGCAGCTAACCCAGTCGCCACTGGCTTTCTTTGATCTGAGGGCAAAGAAGACTATGATTAGTATTCAAACTAACTTGAAAAAACAATTTGTAAAAAAAAAAAAGTTAGGGGAAATAAAAGTCACATACTGTTTTTCTAGTGTTTTCTATGTCAATATGGAGGTCAACTATGCATAACATATTCTTTTAATACTGCTGTGACAAAATGAGGCATACATGATCACACGACTGATTCAATTAAGAAACAGATGGAACACAAGGAACAAAGAAAGTGAGTGCTGTGTCCTGAACTATTTCTAAACAGACTGGCCTAAAATAGACTCACAGTAGGACAGAAAGAGAAAGAACTGTAGTGTTTTAAGACCTCTCTCTGGTGCGAGGTAAAGATCACTTTAAAAAAGCTCCTGAAAGAATCATAAAGAGGTTGGCGGCTGTCTGCCTCCTCTGAACACAGCAAGTCATGGCCATTCATCAACATCTATACCACTGTAGCATTCACATGGAGAAGAGCGATGAGCCACATTTCTCATCCACTCAGGGAGTCTAATGTAATACCAAACGTTTGCCAAAACATATCATCTTAGATGGCTCATGTAGTCCCTATATGAGCTTGAAAATAGTTAATATAAAACTGAACAGAGTGATAATTTTATTAATTTATTAATGTGTGCAATATAAGTGTGTGGATGCGTTTCTGGCTCTGGTGTACTCGCAATTTTGCGCATAAGAAGATGTCGATTTCTTTTTTCTTTCTTTTTGGATGTGTGCAGTAAAGGATTTGAATTATTTTACAAGGCTGCATTATTTAATCAAAAATACAGATTTGTTTTTTTTCCCCCATAAAAAGAGCTATTTCAGCGTCTGGTACTTAACATGAGTTTATGGTCTCTAGCAAAAGCTCTTTCTTTTTTAATTAGTCCAGGAGGCCAATCGTTTAAGAGGCCATTGGTTCCTCTAAAACCATCTCTGCACAAATTATTACAATATCAGTGCTTAATAAAGGCCTCAACTGAATCGAGTAATGGATTTTCGCTAACCCCATGTGCTTATTATTACACCAGAAAAAATGACAAAAGCTATTTACATACAAATAATGAGGATTAATATGAATATCTGTTGTCTTATGCTTTCCCTATTTGCTCTTTGCGCTGTAGGTCTTCACATCAGTATCTGTATGCTGGCACCACAGGGACTGTCCTCGATGAATAAAAAAAAATATATATTATATATTTTTTTTTCTTTTTTTGTGTTTGTTTTTGTTTGTCTTGTCTTTTTTTTTTTTTTTTTTTTTTTTTTTTGTGCGAAAGCCGAAGAAGAGTGAAGTCACACAAAAATATATATAAATATGCACATGCAAAGAGCTACCGTGGGGTGAATTTAGGGACCCACTTCAAGGCTTCCTTTGAACTCCCAGACTCCCCCAACCCAAGGTCGTAATTTGGGGCAGGTGGAGAGAATGATCCCCTCCTGCTCTTGGAGATAAAGCACCTCAACTTCCCTGTCTCCAAAACGCTGTGACTGCTGCAAAGCGTAGCGCATACTAAATGACAATCCATGGTTTCTCATTTTGTCTGTCGCTTTCTCAGATGCTTATTAGACTGCACTGTCAGCAGTATGCTTCAGAGACACATTTTTCACAAATGAAAACACACACATACACAATCAAGCAAATGCACACAACAAAGCACCGTACATCATTCATCCTAATCACAGTTTTTTTTTTTTTTTTTTTTTTTTTTTTTTTTTTTTTTTTTTTTTTTTTTTTTTTTTTTTTTTTTTTTTTTTTTTTTTTTTTTTTTTTTTTTTTTTTTTTTTTTTTTTTTTTTTTTTTTTTTTTTTTTTTTTTTTTTTTTTTTTTTTTTTTTTTTTTTTTTTTTTTTTTTTTTTTTTTTTTTTTTTTTTTTTTTTTTTTTTTTTTTTTTTTTTTTTTTTTTTTTTTTTTTTTTTTTTTTTTTTTTTTTTTTTTTTTTTTTTTTTTTTTTTTTTTTTTTTTTTTTTTTTTTTTTTTTTTTTTTTTTTTTTTTTTTTTTTTTTTTTTTTTTTTTTTTTTTTTTTTTTTTTTTTTTTTTTTTTTTTTTTTTTTTTTTTTTTTTTTTTTTTTTTTTTTTTTTTTTTTTTTTTTTTTTTTTTTTTTTTTTTTTTTTTTTTGTTTTTTTTTTTCACGGCTCCATCACTCCACCCAGCAACCCCCCACCCCAACCCCTGGCCATCAAGGTCTTTAATGAAATTGCAGGCAGCTTCTCCTCCATGTGGGGGTGATCATTAAAGATAAATGTGTTGCTGTTCTCCCTCTCCGTTTTTTTCTCCATCAATCATCTTTATTCCTTCCTGTTCCTACTTCCACATATTTCCAGACTTGCCCAAATCACACAAATTAGTCATCCATCATAGCTTTGATTGAGCATTTTTATGTTTATTTTTAATTTTTCCATACAATAAAAGTGAATGGTGACCACAGCTGTTCCTTCTCACTTTTACTGTATGGAAAAAAAGAAGCTTGAACATTCTGCTAAACAGAAATTGACACAATTTTCATTTTTTGGTGAACTGTCCCTTTAACACAAAAGGGGTGTCATTTTCCCAATCTGTTTTGGGAATAAATAAGATGTGTGTGTGTGTGTGTTTGTATGCAAATGTATTATTATGGCTTGCAGCTCAAGAACTCATTGATTTCTTACTGAGTGTTAAAATGCATGAATACATTACTAGAGCACTTTCATCAAGCCCTCACTTAAACAATGATAAAAACCACATTAATGAAAAACGAAATACTATGTCATGCATGTCATGTTGATGAAGACACAAAAATACATTGTGCAATTAAAAAATGGCACTCTGCCAGTCTCCATAGATGTTAACCTCTGATTTTAGTGACTGCTATCTAAAGACATAACAAAGCCTAATTAGCAATCAGTGATTCTTCGATATTGTTCTTCAGTTCACTGCATTAGACAACTTCCAAGAAGATTGTGATCATAGACAGTGTTTCAAAGGAGCCCAGTGACCAGAATTAAACGTTTTCATTGTTTGAGAGTATGAATAAATAATGTAGCATGAGATGACCAATAACTACAGTGGGAAATAACTGACCAACTTTAGCAATACAAGCAAAAGTCTAGTCACACCAGAAGAGGTTAACCTTCCTCTTGACTTCATTTATATTGCTTCAGGAGTAAAACTCAAGCCTACGCACTAAACTGTCTCTTTATCTATTGTAGCATCAGCATCTTTACACCATAAAAATTATATCAAGTTTCAACTACAGTTAATACTTGTGACCAGGCATAGTTATTGGCATGAATTAACTGTTAATTGCTTTGCACTTCAAAGCATCACAAACAGTAAGAAATCAGTATTAATAGAGACTGTCATGGGTTTTCAGTGAGGTAGCAGTATGCAGATAGACAGATGCCCTCTAGAAAAAAATACGGAGGGTTATGGCAATGCTGGAAGTGGATTTAAGATGAAATAATTCATATCTTCACCTTGGCAGGCAAAGTTGCCGGAATTGAAGTGCGCTTTAGAAATGGAGGGGAATTTTTAAGCTCAAACAGAACTCCCTCATGGCACAAGATGAATGTGAGTTTTATTTACATTCAACTGAATGCCAGGAGGCAAAGTATATTTTACACTGACTAGCGGCTGGGATGAGTTTATCTGTAACCATTACAAATGCATAGCTGACAGGGATGAAAAGACTTCATATGGCGTTCTCTTCCTTCCTTCCATTTAAATCTATTCATCTCAAAATATTCCAGAGTCACTTCTGCCCTTAGGATGAAGCCTTGGTTTTCTATCAGTCAAAAAACAGTTTCTGCTCTGGCTTGTGTTTCCACTGAACATGTGAAGCACTCAATTTTACTTGCTAAAAATCTATGTGAAAGGTATAAAAACAAGACAATTTCACTCATTTTTGCCATGCAAAGTGGACTATTGTTCTTACCTTGAGGTTCCTGAGTGGTCGGGTTTACTGTCTGCATTGGTTGACTGAGGGTCAGTGGTGCTTTTGGCTCGCCTGTTAGGACCATCTTGTTCTTGGCAGCTGCAGAGGGAGTCCTGTTTACAGCACCAATGCCAAGCTGGGGTCTTAGGCCCCGTGGTAGACGAAAAAGACTCCCCGTATCCTGTGCTCCCACAGGGGGTCCAGAAGGGTCCTCGGCTCCAGAAACTGGAGACCCAATGGCTAATGGAGATCTGCCTGCCTAAATTGACAAAAAACATTAAAACACATTACAGCTGCAAGTCAATAAACTGTTCCAGTAGTACATAAACTTGTCTACAGTATGGTGTCTATGGGTCACCATACTTGGCCACATGTCACATGTCACTTCACTACTGAAGATAACGAGTGCTATACTTACATTCCCTCCATAAAGCATTCAGGCAGTAGTCTGTTAAAGGGATAGTTCACCCAAAAATGAAAATTCTGTAATTAATTACTCACCCTCATGTCGTTCCAAACACGTAAGACAGCCGTTCATCTACGGAACACAAATTAGGATAAATTGATGAAATCCAAGAGCTTTCTAACCCTACATAGACAGCAAGGGAACTACCACGTTCAAGGCACAGAAACGTAGTAAGGACATCGTAATAGTCCATGTGATATCAGTGGTTCAACCAGCAGCGGACAGTGACAAGGAAGAGAAGAAGAATTGTTGAATAGATTTATTTTTGTTTTCTTTGCACACAAAAAGTATTCTTTTAGCTTCGTATACTTGCGGTTGAACCACTGACGTCACATGGACTATTTGAACGATGTCCTTACTACGTTTCTGTGCCTTGAAAGTGGTAGTTCCCTTGCTGTCTATGTAGGGTTAAAGCTCTTGGATTTCATCAGTTTATCTTAATTTGTGTTCTGAAGATGAACGAAGGTCTTACAGGTTTGGAACGACATGAGGGTGAGTAATTAAGTACAGAATTTTCATTTTTGGGTGAACTATCCCTTTAAATACTCCACAACATGCACACGCAATTACATTATCAAAGCACTCGGTGTTATACTATTATATAGTTTATATTTAATTAAATTGACCAAGAAATAGACATAATAGCATTTAAACAAAGAACAGCATATTGCTAAATGTCAAGAGGATTCCTTACCGCTGCAGACAGAGGCTTATTGAGGGACCCATAGAAGCTGTCCGCTCTGCCTGCCATTTTATGGGGCATGGTGTTGCTGGGTGGCTGAATCCCAGACACCATGAGTCCAGGTGAGAAGAACCGGACCTTCTGCATCTCTTGTCGATACTTATCATAGAGTAAATTTGAGGCACTCAGCACAGTGGCTTCCCCTTGATCTCCGACCACTGGTTTGGCCAGTGTGCTGCTATATGTTGAGAGTCTCGTAGGTAAGGACGACACCTCGTAAGTTCCCTCAAGAGACTGGGGTTTCACCTGCGGGGTCTTCCGAATGTATGTAATGATTTTGGGCCGGACACTTTTCGGTTTTGGCAGGCACTTGCTTGGAGGGGAGGTCTCCATTGAAGCCTGCTGTGGATGAGTTTTATGGATGCTTGTGTTGATAGTGGTTTTAACTGGGGCTCTTAAGCCCAAGCTGTACCCAGCATAACCCAGCTGAGGAGCTTGAGAAGGTAAAGTCTTGATGGGTGAGGAAGGAGGCTGTCTTTGAGGAGACCTTGTTGTCTTGGGGGATGGAGGTGTTGAATGTCTAGTCGGACTGCTGTAGGCCCGCCGGCTGTAGTGAGTCTTCCTTTCTAGGCTGGAGGGACTTGCAGCACGATCAGCTGAGCTTTGCCTCTTCAAGTGTTGGGCTTCTCGGGTAAAGGTCTGGTTGGGAGGTGTCTGTGAGTCTGTCTTGGGATTGCTTTTGACTTCTGTAGTCGGCAGCACTTGTGGATGGCTCTGACCTGTCTCTGAGGAGTGGGATTGTTGCTGGTCTGCCTGGGTGTCTATGCTGGGGTATCCTGAGGTTAGTCGTTTTTCAGTAGAAAGAGGGCGGACTAGCTGCCTACAAGAAGGTAGCACCCTCACCATACCTTTCGGCACCCCAGTTGACATCCTTTTCCCAGCGTTCTGCTCTGCTTCCATTTGGAATTTTTGCAGTTTTACTGCTCCATTCGAAGGATATATTAGCTTACTTCGGTCATATTGTGGTTCCTGAGGCAGTGTGGTAGAGTTATGGTTTTGGTCCAAATCCCTGGGAAGCTCCCTCTTTCTCTCTGAGTGGATGTAGGACTCGGTAGTAGCTGGATGCTGGTTCCTGCCTTTGCCTGAGGTAGACTTGGTGGACTGGGAAGAGAGAGGCTGTGTGCGGCCTGCACTGTCCAGGGCGCTGGCTAAACTTCCACTGAGGCTGGTCACTGCAGAAAATGAAGATGAAAAGACATTGCTCTCAGAACCACTTCGTGCATCTTTCAGAGTCCGGTTTGCACCAGAGCGAGAGCTGGAGGTCCTGAGGTCAAGGGGCTGAGAGTTCTCATTTGCATCTCCATCCACACTATGGTTTTCATTGTGGTCTTTCCAAGGGGAGCCAACAGTGGTGCTGATGGCTGCAGATGAAAACTCTTTGTCACTGAAGTTCTTTGCTCCCTTCCTGCTTCTTTCACTCTGCATGTCTACCTGTTCTTCTTCTACAACAAATGTTTCTAGCTCGTGACACTCCAGCAGTTCAAACTCTTCGAGCTCAAGGTCTTCACTCTGAGCATGTGCTCCCCAGATAATGATCCTCTCCTGGGCTTCGGAGTGCGACACCAGAGGGGGTAGTTGGCTGCTATGCTCTCTGTCATCTGAATAAATTTTCTCTTTGGTGACTTGATTGGCATTGGCATCTTCCACTGTTTCTAGCAAAGGTTGCTTGTCATCGTTTTGTATTTCTTCTTGTTGGTTGACTTCCCTGGCTTGTATCTTTCCTTGCACATTCATGTTGTATAAGTCTGAGCTTCTCTCTCAAAAGCTCCACGATAATCCTGGATCCATCAAAGGTCTTGTTCTCTCACTTGCCTGTACCTAGGCTTTCAAATTTTACAGTTTGGATGGAGTGCAGAATCACAACCCATTCTCACATTCTTTCCATTTCTACTCCAAGATACTGCCAAAGGACTGAGCTGTATTTGTTTGTTTCTTAACAGGGCAATGCACTTGATGACATCACATCAGCTTTGAGCACCTTGAAATGCCTTGTTCATTCATCTGGTGCCAAACCTGCACAGAAAATAAGACATTACATTTTGTAAGCAGTGCAGAGTGTGCTTCAGCAGAAACTATCCCAGATGGGTTGTTTAATTTCCATCACAAGATTTGCATTTATTTAGATGAATATTTACATTCTCAGCCTTTGGGGTAAAAATGCACAGTTTATTTTCTTGGTTCTCCTGACTAAAGCAAAACTCCATTCTTATTTGACTGAAGGTTCGATTCCCTGACTCCCAAATCTAAAGCAAAACATCATTCTTATTATATTGAAGGTAAGAAACAAGATGTATAATTCTTGTATGACTGTTTGCAGCTTCATTGCATTTTTCAATTAATATAAAACAGTTTAAAGGCAGGCACCACTTCTGTAAACTGAGAAAAGTAAAAAGGTGTACATTTACATTTATACCTTCTCTTCACTGAGCAATACATAAAACGTGTTTGACTCAAATAAAAGCTAAAAATGCTGGAGACAACAAAAACATTGCATATTTGGCAACATTAATAAGTCAGAATTAATGGCTCCTCAACAAAATGAATGGTCTCAGTGTACTATTTCCTCAGGTTTCTTCACATATTTCATGGAATCCTTTGTTAAAACTTCAATCTTAGTGCCCAGTTCAGACTGACTACAGCAAATAGTTTTTTTCCCCAGTTGGTTTCAGTAAGCTACTAGGTTACCTTTTATATTAATTATGAATATTTCCCTAAAGAGGTAATATGCCTCCACCATCATACCACTGTGAACAGTATTCTGTAGGTGGAAACCAAAATTAAAACATTGTAATGTTTCCTACACCTAATTTGTTTCTCTTTAAACAACCACAAATTGACAAGTCAGTGTAATGAATAGGAAGTCTATTGATACAAAGCAGTAAAATGTTTGGCTGAGTCCTTTAATGGCAGATGGCAGTACCTCCTTTTCTCTAGTAATTACATTTTCAAATCTCCACTGCTGAGAATTATGTATTACCAAATCAGGAAGCCAATATGAATAAATGAAGACTGATGTGCTGCTGAAAAAAAAAAAGCTGAGACAGAAATGTTTCCCCATGTGTTGGCTTCTTACTGTGCTAGTTTGCCCAACAAAAAAACAAGAAACACAATTAAGGAGAGTGTGAAACGGCTTGTAATAAAAAACACTGCTCGCATGGGACAAAAAACAAAAAACAGGCACAGTCAGTTGGGGGGTAGAAATTATGAAAATACACCATTAATCAAAGGTGGGGTTTTTTGCATCTCTATAAAACATTGACAAATCAGCTGTTTGCCTATAATTATGATTAGTACATGAAAACAGAAAGCAAATGCTGTTTCGTTATGTATATATGGTCCAAACCAGAAAAAGGAACAAAGCAAGGTCAGTTTGACATTTTCCCAATAGGGAAAAGGGGGTTGGGGTTGTTCCATGTGCTGACTAGGTAGAGTGGGTGGGTGTTGTCGTCAGTGACTTAGGTGGGCTATAATCAATCACAACAGATTTGTAAGAAGAGAGAGTTTGCCTTTTTTTCGCATCAACTCTAATGATTTTTGCTCCTACAGACTTGAGTAATTTATGCTGGAATAACAGAAAGTACTGACCACTAAATCACTTCAGGTGTAAGATGCAAGTGCACATGCTTGTGATTGGAATCAGATAGGAGGTCCATGGAAAAGAGACAGCCCATACAATCTATATCACAGTCAGTTAAATGGGCAACAATCCGAGAACAAGCATATTGACGTTGCGGCACCAGACTGTCACATACTTCCACCCACAATACTGCAGGCTGATGAGGTGCTAAAATCATCCACCCACATACCTACCAACAAATTAAGACTCATATCAAAGTACACTGCATACAGCAAATCCCATAATTTCACAATACGCGATATTGACACAACATATCAATAGGGCATTTTTTCCTCGCATTTATTGTGTACAATAAACGTCAACGTCAAGCATAATATGTTCTACGATAAAAGCACATAAAATAATCACCAGTATAAATTATTGCTGTGATCACAATGTAAGATTTACATTTTCGCTAGATAATACCAAATTAGTTTATTTACATATTACTTATTTCTTTCTTCTGGTGAGCACAAAAATATTTTGAAGAATGTTGGTAACTAAACAGTTGACAGTAGTTATTAACTTCCATAGTATTTTTTTCTATAGCCAGTGGCGTCGCTAGGAATTCGGGGACCTGTGTACTGAATTTGCTATGGGGCTCTCCTCAAAATCAGACAGACAGACAGACAGACAGATATTCCATTTTAAAAACAAAGCTATAGGTTGTGAGTGAATGCCTCAAGTTGTCTTCCACTGACACACTGACTCTAAAAAGCAAGGCCTGGTCAAGAGGGAGATGAAAGACAGGAAGGAGAACTCTGTCCTGAGACCATGTTCTACTTAAACACGTTCTCACATTCTGCCTTCAAGCTGATAACAAACTCCCAAGCCCACTCTTGCTAGCTCTTACAAAATACTCAAGCAGTTCATGCTGAGCTAACCTGCTATTTTTCTACAGATGAGTTACTGGAACACAAATAGGACCTGTTCCTGGATCAAGATCTTTGGTTGCTTTTGGCAGTACATTCTAGGATTTACATTATTAGCACCAGTAACATGACTCCACCTCCTGATATTTCTAGCCCTGTCAGTCTGTACGCTCCAGTCTGATAGTGTAGTTGATGATGCTATAGGCTATTACTGCATGTTTGATCTATACATAGCCTATGTGCAGAGTGTAGATATGAGTTGAACAAATAAATCATGCTAACACTGTAAGATCAGCAGTCAAGACAAACAATCTATTACATGTTTCTTGCTAATGTTCTCATTATCACTCTACACAATCTAGATATCAATCAACTTATTTTCCCAAATTTCCTATAATTTAACTTAAGTATACAATATGGTAGCACACTAGAAAAGCTTATTAACTAAGACTATGTCCACAATAATCTGGATACATCTGAAACAGCATTTCCATTTCAAAACACTGTCTATTCACACTAGCATTTTATGTGTGTACCAGTTGCTTGTCCACACTGACACATCTGTAAATGTTTAAATCACCGTGTTCGTTGCATATGCGTAAAATGTCATAAATGTTCAGTGAGATGATACCGAGAGCAGAGACAATAAAGTTCTCATGCAATTCATCTGACATGATCATTTTATTAGCAAAATATCCCACCACTCACTTGCCATTGCATGTATGGTCTGAAATGCAACTGTCATCATCTTTTGCCACAGCAGACAGCGATTGCAAGTAAATATGCTGTAATTTTGCAGGAATGTAATGTGAAGATTGTATGAAGTATCATTTACCTTTAGCAACATTATTAAAATAAATAGCAGGCATGACATGACTAAACATGCATTATCATTTTCGAATACCTCCACTTTTACGGTCTACACTACAACACGAAAATAACATTTTCAAATTTAACAAACGTCTTCCAAATCGTTCAGTTTTCAGTGGACAAATATCATCTCAGTGTGGATGAATGGTCAAAACAGAGAAAACATGCATTTTCAAATTTATCTGGATTATTGTGGGCAAAGCCTATAAGGGAGGCTTGTTAAACATCCATAGACAGTAAAAAACAACAACATAGTATTGGCAGTATTGGACTATAGCATTATAGTAATACCATGGTATACTTTAAAGTACCTTGGAATGTATACTATGAATAGAGTAACATATTATATATACACAGTAAAAATACAATGGCATTGCTATTTCGGCTCATCTGTTCTTTCATACTTGTCGACTGGTCTCGTCGCCGCATCTTGCAGCTATGCGCCACTTCTGCCGTCCCACGGCTGCTGCCCGCCCCACACAAGGCGCGCGGGGTGGTTAGGGATGCGGGGTCGTTATACAAGCACCGATCTGAACGTACCGCTGTCAGTTGGTCATCAAATTCACACAATAAGGTCGGGGCAACTACACAGGCGCGTGCCCAGGAACAACAGCACGCGCGACGAAGATACTGAAAACAAAGGGCTCTCAACAGTGCGTAAACCGCCAAATACCGCCACAGCTACCAAGGTTGCAAAAACCATACAGAGCACCACTAATTTGGGGCGAACCTGAATTCACAACCAGGCGTGGGAACAACCCCAGTCACCACATGAAAAAGAAACACAGGACAGTAAGACACCCGAGTTCTATGTACTTAACTTTGAAGAGCGGTGTGTATCAGGCACTTCTCTTAAGGGTAAAAACAACCCACTAATCGTCCCACTCCACACAATCTTAATGGCAGCTTAGCCATTACCCCTCAGTTTTGCACAATCCTGGCACGGTTCTACAGCTCTTCCTTTAATCTCAACGAACCACATATGTCTTTCGTACCGCGCGAAGAGGATACCAGGTAAGAGCAGAATAGTTGTGGTTATTATATCGTAACCGACAGATGAAGAGATAAGGTACAGAGTCAGCTCAACTTTGAAGCCAATTAAACTTGCGTATATTTTATCTATTTTTACTTGTATCATCTATTCATTTTCAAAGTCACAAATAGAGACACCAGCAGATCTAGACACACTCAGCATGTGTACAGGTAGGGTTCACCTGTGCGTCGCATAGCACATGACCCTTTCTGCCCTTACCCTCAGAGTGCCACTATTTTACTAGTGCTTGACAGTGGTTATTTTTTTTTCCTTCATAAATCAATTGATTTGTTCACTTCTTTTACATCTGTCTGTCTCGCTGTCACACAATTTAGCTACTGAGGTATTAAAAGAGCCTTCGTGCGAAAACAAAACAAACCATAAAAAAAATCTTGTTGGAAAATCACCGCCGCCATCAAACTGTCCATTACCTCATATCTCCACCCCCTCTATCTTGACTGAATAAATTGAAGTTCCACAGCAGCTGAACTAGGTTTGCAAGGGTAAATAAAGATCTTGTTGTTTGAATAAGTACAGCGTTTTCTTTACGCAATAAACACTGTCTATAAAGGCTCATAATTTATGTATTTGAAACTGAGTGCCGCGCCCATATAGCTACAACAAACACCTGGTGATGAAAACGTAATGCCGCCGTTTTAATGACGGACAAAATGCACATTTGGACACATTCACTGGTCAAAAACCCCGTAACTGCATTTTAGTTTGACACAAAGCGACTGAGTGATCCTCGTCACTTAGGTAAAATATATTTCTAAGAAATTCATGATTGCTGATACACTTAATTTATTAACATTTAATCACATTATATGGTCGCATGGCTAATTCATTTTTACGCTGTTAATATGCATGTATTCTAGCTAGCTAATTTTTTTATCTAGTATTCTATACTCTCCGCTCGTCTTCAAATGTATTAACGTAGCAAAACATGGTTTTATTACAGTAATGTTGTAGTAACCAAAAAAAAAACTTTACAGAATCAAATCACTGTGAAATCTTTACATTATATATATTACATAGCTAAAAAATATATTTTTCTTCAAACATAATTTTATTGAACTTTGTGTGCAAAGCAGAGAAAAAATTAATTGCGTATATATATATAAAGCCAGTACATACACATGGTTGCATCTCAATGATTAGACAATTCATAGGAAAGTTCATTTATTCATAGTACATTTCAACACTCAATCTGTGAAACTCGTCTATCTAAATACATTCACATCCAGCACAGACTCGAAGTAGTTTCAACAGTGCTTGTGTTCTTTTGACATTAGGGAGGATGTTTGCGGGCCATCACAATTTAAGAGCCAAAACCACCACCACAAATCCCCTCACTCTCCACTCAACGAAAGCATTCAACATTATTACCCTCAACCTAACATAATAAAGGAGTCCAGTGAACAACCGCGCTCTTTGTGAGTGAACTTGGCGTTGGCGTTCTGGAAGCAGGTATGGTTCAGTGCTCTACCCCTGTACGCAGCGGTGTACTCAAGTCGTGATATACAGTGGGGGCAGGCCTGTCTCTGCGTTCATGCCTTGGTGAGTCTATTCATATGCCAGGGCCTCCGTTCCTGTCGCCCAACCCCGCCCAACACTGCTCCTTCTCGCTCTAGGTGCGTTCTACGTTCCCGAACCCAGTTGGTTCTGGACGTGGACGTCAGAGACTGCGGCAATGGGTGGTCCTCGTTGTGCGCGCATGTCGGTCCCTCGGGACAATACCCCAAGAGGCAGGAGGGGTTCAGGGCTGGGGTTTTGGCTTGGCCATCAAACACACCAACCACCATCGGTTCCTGACACCACCCTTTTGTGCGCGGTGGCGGGGGGGGCAGGGCCAAATCCTGCGGAAAATGAATAGAAGCTGCAAAAACGGGTCAGCAGCAGGAAGCATGCAAGTCTCCAAAAGTTCTTGGTCTAAACGGTGCAGTGACGTGGGATTTTCCAACACAACACAAATGACCACCCCCAGCAGATAACAGTGCATCCCAATAATCATAGATTCTGTGGAAACTTAACACTGGACTTCATGCTACTTGGGCTATGAGCTTCTCCACCCTCCTCCAGACTCTAGGACCTTGGTTTCCAAATGAAATACAAAAACTTGCTCTCATCTGAAAAGAGGACTTGGGACCACTGGGCAACAGTCCAGTTCTTCTTCTCATTAGCCCAGGTAAAACGCCTCTGACGTTGTCTGTGGTTCAGGAGTGGCTTAACAAGAGGAATACAAATTCCTTGACACGTCTGTGTGTGTGGGGGCTCTTGATGCCTTGACCCCAGCCTCAGTCCATTCCTTGTGAAGTTCCCTCAAATTCTTGAATCGATTTTGCTTGACATCCTCATAAGGCTGTGCTGCGGTTCTCTCAGGTTGGTTGCTGCATCTTTTTCTTTTCACACATCGTTTCTCTCGTTCCCCTTCCACCAACTTTCTGTTAACATGCTTGGATACCGCACTCTGTGAACAGCCAGCTTCTTTGGCAATGAATGCTTGTGGCTTACCCTCCTTTTGAAGTGTGTCAATGATTGTCTTCTGGACTACTTTCAGATCAGCAGTCTTCCCCATGATTTGTGTAGCCTAGTGAACCAAACTGAAATACCATTTTGAAGGCTCAGGAAACCTTTGCAGGTGTTTTGAGTTGATTAGCTGAGTGGCATGTCACCATATTCTAATTTGTAGAAATAGTGGTGGATTTTTGTTAAATGTGAGCTAAAATCATCACAATTAACAGAACCAAAGACTTAAACTACTTCAAATCTGTGTGCATTGAATTTATTTAATAAAAGAGTTTCACAATTTGAGTTGAATTAAATGAAATAATGAACTTTTCCATGACATTCTAATTTATTGAATTCATACTGTATATATCTTCAAAATATTGGATAAGAAAAAATTTGTAGTACAAAAATAAAACAACGCCAATATTACAAAATATAACATTAAAAAGTGTATAAATCACTTGTTTTTCTAAAGAAACGTTGTCCAACAGTGACACCAGCAGGTAAAGTTTCAGCGGGAGTCTGCGTCTCTCTCGCTTCCCCTGAGCCCATTGAGTTTTAACAGACCAACTAAAGCGTGCAGTGGGGGGGTGGGTACTTGAGAATGAATGGGGGAAAATCACGTGAGAGGAGGCAATGATATGATTGGATATGACTGGTTATATTCGGCTGTGATTGGTTCATGCGATAAATCCCACCTCTTGTGTTCATGCACATTATTCTACTATTTAAAGTAAATTTCTGTGTCTGTGACCAATATTTACTGAGCTTTGATGGCTGATGAACCGAATAATTCAAAAATAGTTAAAAGTTAATTATTAAAAAGAATAGCTGAACATAAGTTCACAAATAAAATATTTTGTTTAAATTGTTACTGCCTTGAGTTATTATTTTGGAATAAATGTAAAATGCTTAAAAACTTGATGCGATTCATACTTGGCTTTAATAAACAGAATATTGATTACATTGTTAATGTAGAAATATAAAATAGAATTGTATTTGTTGTTTTCTGATAGTGTAAGTAATGTTTATTAAACCAAGAACATGTGACTGAGACAGGAATTTACATTTGACTTAAAAAAAAAAGGACTTTGCCTCCTCATTTCAGAACACCACCTGTATGTCTGGATGTATGGCTAGGTGATGTATGTATGTCTGTAATCTATATATATATACAGTTATATAGATATATATATATATATAATATAAGATATGTTTACATATTAACTATACAGTATATATAATATATATAAATATGAACATCAATTTAAAAAGATGGAGTACACAAGAGCATTCCCACCATGGACCCTACAAATAATGACAATCTGCAATCCCCCGTGACACACATTGTTATAGCCTACTTTACATCTAAAAGGGCCCAGATACTCCTTCTGCCTGTATATGTGCCAGCTATCATACCATTCCCTGTTTGCCCCAGGCACAAGCCCTCTATACTTTAGTCCTAGACTTTTGGACATCCTCTAGAAATGTTACCACATCAGAGCGCTCTTTAAAAGCCTTTCATTAGTCATAGTTAGTATCATGTAGACCTATAAGCCCATAAAACTCTCTATTTAGTTATATATTATTTATCTAGGTGCTGTTCTCGAATGTGCTACGCTCAAAACGCTCTATTCCGCGTAGTTCCTTCCCCCCCTCGACACTCGACTAGCTAGCAGCGTTCTGCCCACTTAAAAAGATGAGAAGACCTGTAATTTTCATCATAGTAACCATCAACTATGAGAGACAAAATGAGAAAAAAAAAAGCCAGAAAATCACATTGTAGGATTTTTAAAGATTTAATTGGTAAATTCCTCTGTAAAATTAGTATTTGGTCACCTACAAACAAGCAAGATTTCTGGCTCTCATAGACCTGTAACTTCTTCTTTAAGAGGTTCCTCTGTCCTCCACTGGTTACCTGTTTTAATGGCATCTGTTTGAACTTGTTATAAGTATAAAAGACACCTGTCCACAACAACCTGTTCAAACAGTCACACTCCAAACTCCACATGGCCAAGACCAAAGAGCTGTCAAAGGACACCAGAACCAAAATTGTAGACCTGCACCAGGCTGGGAAGACTGAATCTGCAATAGGTTAGCAGCTTGGTGCGAAGAAATCAACTGTGGGAGCAATTATTAGAAATGGAAGACATACAAGACCACTGATATCTCCCTCGATCTGGGGCTCCACGCAAGATCTCACCCGTGGGGTCAAAATTATCACAAGAACTGTGAGTAAAAATCCCAGAACCACATGGGGGGATCTAGTGAATGACCTGCAGAGAGCTGGTACCAAAGTAACAAAGGCTACCATCAGAAAACACACTGCGCCGCCAGGGACTCAAATCCTGCAGTGCCAGACGTGTCCCCCTGCTTAAGCCAGTACATGTCCAGGCCCGTCTGAAGTTTGCTAGAGAGCATTTGGATGATCCAGAAGAGATTGGGAGAATGCAATCGTCAAATGAAACCAAAATATAACTTTTTGGTAAAACTCAACTTGTCGTGTTTGGAGGAGAAAGAAAGCTGAGTTGCATCCAAAGAACACCATACATACTGTGAAGCATGAGGGTGGAAACATCATGCTTTGGGGCTGTTTTTCTGTAAAGGGACCAGGACGATTGATCCGTGTAAACGAAAGAATGAATTGGGCCATGTATCGTGAGATTTTGATGGAAACATCCTCCATCAGCAAGCATTGAAGATTCAAATGTGTCTGGGTCCCTTCAGCATGACATGATCCCAAACAAAAAAAAACAACAACGCCCGGGCACAACGAAGGAGTGCTTTTGTAAGAAGCATTCAGGTCCCTGGAGTGGCATAGCCGTCTCCCAGATCTCAACCCATGAAAATCTTTTGTAGGAGTTTGAAAATCCGTGTTGCCCCAGTGACAGCCAAAACATACTGCTCTAGAGGAGATCTGCATGGAGGAATGGGCCAAAATACCAGCAACAGTGTGTGAAAACCTTGTGAAGACTTACAGAAAATGTTTGACCTCTGTCATTGCCAACAAAGGGTATATAACAAGTATTGAGATGAAATTTTGTTATTGACCAAATACTTATTTTCCACCATAATTTGCAAATAAATTCTTTAAAAATCCTACAATGTGATTTTCTGGATTTTTTTTTCTCATTTTGTCTTTCTTAGTTGAGGTATACCTATGATGAAAAATTACAGGCCTCTCTCATCTTTTTAGTGGGAGAACTTGCACAAATGGTGGCTGACTAAATACTTTTTTCCCCATTGTGGCTGAGATATATATTAATATAAAAAATATCTAATTTTAGTATCATTACTGTACTTTGGGGAAGTCATGGCCTAATGGTTAGAGAGTCGGATTTGTAACCCAAAGGTTGCGGGTTCGAGTCTCGTACCGGCAGGGATTGTATGTGAATGAATGTACAGCGCTTCAACACCTTCAATACCACGACTGAGGTGCCCTGAGTCACCGAACCCCCAACTGCTCCCCAGGCGCCGCAGCATAAACGGCTGCCCACTGCTCCGGGTGTGTGTTCACGGTGTGTGTGTTCACTGCTGTGTGTGTGTGCACTTAGGATGGGATAAATGCAGAGCACTAATTCAGAGTATGGCCACATGTCACATGTCAGATCACTTATACACTACATAATAAATAATAATATGAATAAATAAAAAAATAATGAGACATTTAAATACCAGGTGTAAATGGCAATCTGATGCTAATAGGAAGTGTAAACATGGCCTATTGATAAATGAAGAACAGTAATTAACACTTTCCGGTTTAAGTAATTAAGAAAAGATGGACATGGTTGTGTAGATAGGCATGGCTTCACTATGTCAGCTCACGTGATGTTCTTTTGTTTCTGTATCTCTGCTGTTGTTCACTGAAGTGACAGCTGGGCAAGGAAGGTTCAGACAGACGGGCAGGTTTGCTATGAGCTTCAGCCTGGTCTGGAGACTTGTTCTGGGCCAATGGGAGTTTCTCAAGCCCCCTTTGGAGCTAATTAACCTTGGCCTAAAGATAGCACAGAAGACCTCACAACGTCAGCATGAGCCAAAGAGTCTGTTTTCCACTTCATGCATGTCAACACATTCATTTAGCAGTCTATTATTTCCTCAAATATACTTCATTTAAATGTAGATAATTTAGATCTATGGCTAAAGTAGAAAATACACTCCCTTATTACTAATATGTATGTAAAATATTAAATACATAAATATTGTTTTTGTTAACTATTAAAACTATTAAACTCCTTTTGATTAAAATCTCTTCAAAACCTATCTTAAAAAATATCTGTAAGCAGAAAAAACTGCACCAAACAGCACCATGAGGCTCCTCAGAGTTGCCAGACGAGGCAGGAACAGATGCCTGAGTCAGGGTGAGCCTGCCAGCCAATCTTGAAAAGAGGGTTTATCAAGAGTGAAACTGGGGCATGGTGGAGTGTGACAGGACGTGGCACCAGCTCTCCCGTCCAGTGTTAAACTCCTAAAAATAACAGAAAATGAACAGCGAGCACCCTCAAATTACTCAAACAAGACAATGAGCTCAAGCAGACAAGCTTAATTAAATTGAAAATGCAACTGCTTTGGGAATTATTGATGGTTCATGGTAATCATCTGCATATTTCTGCTGTTGCTTGGCCACGGTGGGGGCGATCAGGGACGGACCTGAGGAGAGGAAGCGGGAGGCGGCTCAGAACACAGGCGTAATTCAGTGAGACTAATGGTACTTGAAAGCCCTTCTCTTCCTGTCATGGATTGAGGATGTGTGTGTCAATCAAGGTGCAGAGAAAAAATAAGAAGCATGTGGAAGAAGGGGCGTTAACAATGAAAACGAGAAGTAGGGCTATCCAAAATGTGCAAATATTCGCCATGGCTGCTTCATAGTGAATAATGTAAAAGTTGGACAGAAGAATTCAATATTTCAGCACAACAGCGCATGTGGTACATAAGAGGCTTGAATGAATATAAAGTTTGGTACTGTATTTATAGGAGGATCAGGCAGTGCAGGGCACATAAGGACATATCATTAATGTTCGTAGACTCTTGAAATATATTTTACTTTTTGTTGTCCCACATATAAATACCAACTTATATTAATTATATTATGAATGAAGCTTAATAAATAATATAACAAAAACAATAAAAATTTTGCAACAAGCACAACGCAATTACACAATCTTAAATGAAAACTGATATACAATTATCATGCTAAATATCTGAACTTATTCTTCTAAAATTAAGCATTTTTATCAGCTCACTATGTTTCGGTTCAGTCATTTTACTTTATTGGCCAATGAATATTCCCTTTTCTATGGCCATTAAAGTGAATAACTGAACTTAACTATAGGAGGCCTGATAAAAATGCTAAGTTTAGGAAGAATGATTTCAGACGGCACTTTAGACTTGCATCTGAACTCTTCATATAATGTATATATATATATATATATATTATATATATTATATATATATTATAAAATTACTCTAATAAATACTGAAAATAACAAAACATATAGTCTAAAAAATGTCAAAATAGTAAATCAGATACTAATCAGTGTTATTTAATTAACCGAAAACGTGAAAATAATTTTAATAACGAATGAAAAAGCTAAATAAAATATAAATATTCAATGAAAACTTTAAAAACCTAATTATAAATGTTGCCTTGGAAACTAACTGAAATAAAATAAGTTTATGTTGAAGTACTAAAATTACTAACACTAACGCTTACACAAAAATAAAATTAAAATAATATTGAATCAAAACACTAACCTTGCAAAAGCAACAACAGGATACAAAGGTAAAGCAGCACTATGTAACTTTTTCACAATTTGCAAAATGTATATAATGCGATTACATCATGAATTCATCTTCCAAACCGTGTTTTTTGTCTTTTTCCGAATCACTACGGTACACTTATAATTACTTATATTTGGACTATTGTAGCCTGTAGCCTGGTCGGGTCGTCACTGCTGTCACACATACCTGTGTGAACATACACATACCAAATCCAAGAAATTACATGATTGTATTGAACGACTCAACTGTTTAAAATCCATATGTAAATAGCCCTATACATCATATGACCATAACCCACTTAAGTACTATTATGTATTAACAACAAAGAACTTTCTTTATTAAAACTGATTTTTTTTTTTCATGAATATATGGTTGGCCTGAAGAATGAAAGCTGTATCATACACTTGGAAAATTATGAGCTATATCACCGCTTATCGACACTAGGGGTGTGACAATACACTTAGCTCACGAGATGAGACAAAATACTTAGAAAGAGGGCGCCAACGGCCTGGTGACGTTTAACTTTACAGTGTGAATAAACGATGTTTAAATCCATTTAATTGTAATATTTGGCCACATGCAGAAACTTATTTTGAAATTGTGATGTACAATAAATGGCATATTTATAAATAGGTTGATGTATTCTCCTGTGTTTGCAAAGGTTTATAAATGATTTACGTTTACAAATCTAGTGAGATAATGCACACTGTTTTTCCAGATGAACGTTAAGCAATTCAAATTCACGGCATATGCAGAGGAAGAGTTTAGCCCCTTTCACACACACAGTACTGGTAAATTACCAGTGACAATGACAACGTGCCGTTGAATTACAGAAAGAAAACAAGGTACCATCACGTAGTTCTTGTTTGGCAAAATTAATATAAGATATTATGTGTCTTAAGACAAGTTAAGTTAGAACAAGATCAATAAAACATCTTTATTATATTTCAACGGTAGAAGACAATAGCCAAACCAAAAAGAAACAAAGAAAACACAATGTAACATTTATAAAACTGTACACAATGGAATGCACGCTGTGAGTTAGTGGAACTAGTGTCATCTAGTGGTCGCTGATTTTCTTTGGCTCAGCTGCGCGTGGATCATGAGCTGTGTGTGTGTGGATTGGGCAAGGCTAAAAGGGCGGAACCAAAGTCTCAAAATTCAAATGAATCAAATAGAATTGACTCAGAAGAGACATGAATGAATGCACGCATGTCGCCTGAACCACAAATGCACATTTTAATCGCTACATGCACAAATCATGATACTTTAATACAAACTGTAACATTTTTATTCACAAATATGTCTCTATTTGAACAAAATGCTGCACATTAATGTAATTCTTAACTCTGCAGACACCGGTTGAAAAGCATTTGTTTCAGTGTAGTGACGCACATTTGCAAATTTTTCAAATCGTATACACGTTAATGAATTGCACTGGGCCTTGTTCGTTGGTAGTTGTGTGTGGGGGGGATGTGAAATGCTGCAAACTGCGAAAATGAAGTCTCAAAATCCAAATGAACCGAACAAGATCGACTTGAACTAGACATCAATTAATGCACGCGTGTCACCTGATCCACATATGCATGGATTCCTTTATGCATGAGCAATTTATGATATATTAATGCAGAACAGAACATTTTTATTCACAAACATGTCTGTATTTGTAAAAATCACTGCACAATCATTTAATCCTGAATTCCACAGACTCAAATTAAAAGGTATTTGTTTGTGGTTAGTAAGATACATGTATAAAATGTATGCAGTACATGGATAATTGTGCATGCATCTATTAATCATTTTGAGCCTAATATCATCCCATACTATTATGCCCATCTAGTGTTTATAAGAGCAAAACATTCTGATTGGCTAGTAATGTTAGTTTGGTTGAGAGTGAAAGCTGTGCTCCTCTCCTCTCATACCATTGGTATGCGAACTCATGGACTCGAAAGCGATATCAATCAACAAGATTTTTTTTTAATGTAGGACTATTTTTTTCCGCAGCCAAACGCTGCACACCGGAGATCCAGCACGGTGCCGGAGAACTTTAAGCCCTGACTACATTTGACTATGTAGCCTACATAGTTTTAAAAACAATGTTGCTTCTTATGAATCTGCTACCCCTAACAGAACGAGAGCTCGACTGGGCTTGTGACAAACTGACCCGGTTGTAGAGCCTGTCTGCGGCCAAATCTTCAGTTCTCAAAAGCGCACATTATAAACGGTCTGATTAATTGACCTTGTTTGTTCATTTCACATAGCCTGAAGAGACCATGGCATGATGTACAGATATGTAATGCCACTGTAAATATGAGACATGATCAATCAGAAGACTTAAGGCTAATTCAGAGTAAATCCGGAGGGTTTAAAAGAAAAATGCAGCTCTTATATTTGTTAAAGCTCTTACATTATATCCATACAAAAATGTGTCATGTGAATGTTATAGAGTTTACTGGCCTTTTGTGGTCTTGGCAGGATAACGTTTAATACTTTACTTGGGTTATAACTGATTACACCACACTACACTGTAAATGCTGATTTTTTTGAAGTTGTAAATAAAACAAAAGATTATTGGAGTGTGTACAACTAAATAAGTATGCTCCAGGAATATACAACATTTTCAAGGGCCAAGTAAAAATTTCAGACCAGCTGTATTGACTCAGGTGACCCCTATGAGTTGAGACATGATGAGCAATTCACACATTTACACTGATATTGAAAAACACTTCTCACAGGCGACCCGGGAGACTTCGCTTATGGAAAATTCATGTCCTTGACGTCTCAGCAACTAGAAACTGTTGATACACTCCCACTGAACGGGATGCAAGATGTTTCTTTACAGCATTTGAGCATGCTCTAGTTTGTCTGTTGAGTTTCTTTCACTCCTCCACAGGGACAGGATTTGACAGTGCCTCAAAACATTGTGACAAGTGAGTGAGATTGTAGTCACAAACATTTCGGATACGTTTTACAGAATGGCTGGAAATTTGCTTCACTTCATTCAGCATTACCACAGACATTGATTCACTGGTCCTATATGGAGAACATGTAGGTTATTATCAAGGTAAAAGTGGTCTATGAATGGGTTTTGAGAAATTGAAATGCCTCTTTTTGTTTCGCTGACTGACTACAGGAATTTCAAGGCTTCAATATAATAGTGTTATGAAACTTGACTTTTCACTGCCCAGGCTAGCAAATCATGCACAGATTAAATTAACATTTACAGACTAATAACATTAGCACTTTACTTGCAGTCTGTATATATAGGCTATTGCATTATAAAAGTCAGTCATAATGTGTTACAATGCATTTATATAATCAGTTTTATGTTCTTGTAAATAATTGTTACCAGTAACACAGAGGTTAACTTTATCCAGTCAAACCTGTCAATGATCACTCAATATCTTCATTACAATTTTGAAAAGTATTGTGTTATTAGTTAGTCAGATTATGTAAAGACTGGACCACATTTTATAAGTACCGGTAATCAATGCATAAATTTAGATTACATTATAAAAAAATGATATTATGATTTAATAAAATAACATTTATTTAAAACATCTAAATATAAAGTATTATTTTATATTTAATTATAAATTAGGAAAAAAAAAATATAGCGTTATAATAAATTGCAAGGCGTTTTGGAACACCAAACCGGCTTAAAACCATTACATACAGCATGTTTTTATATGATTATAATTAATATTCTTCTATTAATATTAATAGTCTGCATTCAAAAAAATCTGAGACCCTCCCCTCAAACTCTAAGCAATGCAAAACTCATGTTTCTGCCAGGCATAAACGGCAATCTCTCTTTTGGTTAGATCTCCTTAACGGATCTTGGAACACCAGGTGTAAAGCTATCTGGCAAACAGCAACAGTGTCCAGTTTCCAGGATACCCGGAATGTTTAGGTAGAGCGAGGGACATGCAGACAGACAAAGACCAAGGCTCAAACCTTTAGAAAGAGATAAACTATAGAATGACAGGTGAGAAGGAACGAGGCCGACTGAACCATGACAGTCTAACTTTGATCTGAAATAGAGGTTTTACGAGGGTGGTGGTTAACAAATAGTGTAGAAGAAAGTGGCGTGAGAAAAAGAAGAGCTGGGAACATAAGATGGATAGCCAGAGAAACAATGATGGAAGTGTTAAGTGGAGGTGGTGAGAAAAAAGGAGTGAGAGTCACACATCAGTCACATCTCCTGCCGTCACATGGGACTTCAGGCTTTTCGGGTGTGCAGGTGCTTGCCATTCATAAATAGTGGCCACACCAAAAGTCAAGACTTCAATTTATAACTGCAGTAGTACCTATGCAAGCAGTACGTCTCAAGAATGCGAGAGCATGTAGAGGTGCATGCTAGGGAATATTGATGTGGGAGCTACTGGTGCAGACTAAATAAGCTTCTAGGTAGTTATAACACCTTCTGCGCCTTTCTCATCTCAAATGGCTACGCTACAGCTCATACATTCCCTCTAAACACCCCGAACGCGTCTAACGGAATTAACTTTTCTTATTTATACACTTCCATTTTGAAAATGGAACCCCACAAATTGCATGCAGGGTCACCGGACGGAGCACCTAGAGTGCCCACCAACTGAAGATTCTTTCATAATCTATTCACCTGGTCAATCGGTATAGGTTGGGTTGACTAACAATAAATCAAATATCCATCTACCATTTCCATTCCAAGGACACAAAAAAGGAGGTGTTTTGAAGAATGTTCATGCTGCTCTTTTACATGTATTGAGCAGTAGCTGTCATGCTCCAAAAAATGCCATTAAAGCAATCCATATGACTTATGCATACAGTAATCTAGATCATCTAAAGTTATATGACAGCTCTGTGTGAGAAACAAACCAAAATTTAAGCAAAGTTGAATCGATTCCGCTACTGCTTTTCTTATTCTTATTCTGATTATATAGTTTGTATTTTTTTCCTGAGAGTTGTCTTGGTGTTACAGGTCAGGAGCAGGGTGGTGACAGCTGCAGGCAAGAGCAACATGGGGAATAAGATCAGCACATTAACAACACAAGTGATGGATGACGCCATCCAGCCTCAATATAAAGTGATTATATCAGGCTATCAGTCACACACACAAGATAGGACTGGATGTTATATGACACAACTTGGTGGTGTTACAGATGTATATAATAAGAGTGTGTTTTGTATGTGCACGCTTTGTGTATTCTTAATTTGCACATGTGAATCCCATGGGGCTCTGACCTCATCAAGGAGACATGATTGTTTATTTGCAGGAAGGTTATGAGATGCAATGGAAAGTTACTAGGAAAAAGAATATTCTAGAAGACAATCAAAGAACTCCACAAAAAAATGTAATTAACAAGAATACAACAACCTAATTTACAAACAAACAAATAAATAAATAAATAAATACCATGGTAACCATAGTTTCCACCGAAACATCATAGTCTCTTAAAGGGATAATTGACCCAAAATTGAACCATCTCGTCGTTCCAAACCTGTATGACTAACTTTCTTCTATTGAACACAAAAGAAGATATTTTGAAGAATGCTGGTAACCAAACAGTCTGGAATATAATGGAATATAAATACAATGGAAGTCAATGGGAACTAAAACTGTTTGGTTTCCAAAATATCTTTTGTGTTCAGGTTTCATAGAGGTTTAGAATGACATAAGGGTGAGTAAACGATGACAGAACTTTCATTTTTGGGCGAATTGTCCCTTTAAGAGACTTCTTAGAGCATTTAAATGAGATCCTGTATTAATTATGGTTTTACTGTACAAAACAATAACAGTATTGTATTTTGGTGGAAACTATGGTGGTTGCCATGGTAACATTTATTAAGGGTTATTGTCAGAAAGCTTGAGGAGGAAACAATAAATTCCTTGAGCTGACTATTATTATGGAGGATGTTAGGGATAATATCAGACAATGAGATTATGCAGTAACACGGTCATTATGAAAATAATTCTTGGGAAACTACAGGTCTAGTCCCGTTGCCATGACAACCCTATCTCACAGACTGCTGCAGAACTCTTTCTTCAGTGTGTATGTGTGTAAAGGTGAGGCAACAGCCCGACCACTGCTCAATGTTTATTATTTTTTTCATTTTCTCTGTTCTAAGACACTTTACAGGTGAAGAGGACAACAGAACATATAAATAGGTCCATTAGGTAAATAGGTGAGATTTACTGCCGAGTTCTGGCAAGTCATTGAACAGGTAATGTCTACTCCCTGGATACGGTGGCTGGGATAGAAACAGGTGATTAATGCCAGTTTGGGCAGCTCTGCACACACACACACACAGACACACTTGAGGTGGAGCATGCTCACTAAAATGTCCTCGGCTGTACTTTGCCTATAACTCAAAATAGCTTGCAGCAGCTATGTGATTCGAATCCATTCCCACTCCATCCCATCCCATTCTATGGTTATTTATCTGTGTGGAATGATTATTCTGCCCTGGAGGAGTCACCTGGAGAGGTACGGCACGGATAAACCTTAATCTTCATTGCTGATGGAACTCGGTCAAGGAGTAATATGATCCGATCAAGGTAAAAGATAAGCATCTTAGTTCTCTAATTGATGGACTGCTGAAATACCCTTAACTTTATTTCTGAAGTTTGTTCCCCCCCCCCCCCCCCCCCTCCCTTGTGACAACTTTTTTTTCAGATTCCTTTTCAAATCAGATATGACATGAGAGGTTTGAAGAATCTATCTACACATACACACACCCACATATACAATATATATATATATTTGTTGTAATAACAATAAATGAAAAATAAAATATAAACTAAAATCTAATAATTAATACCATGTATACAGTATTGTGCTTTACTGTATACATATGCATAAATTAATGCCGCAATACCCAACAATCATAACATTCAGTAAGTCTAATTTCTGTCGTTTATATAATATGCATGTACAGTGGGTACGGAAAGTATTAAGACACCCTTAAATTTTTCACTCTTTTTTATTTTGCAGCCATTTGCTAAAATCTTTTAAGTAATTTTTTTTTTCCTCATTAATGTACACACAGCACCCATATTGACAGAAAAACACAGAATTGTTGAAATTTTTGCAGATTTATTAAAAAAGATTAACTGAAATATCACATGGTCCTAAGTATTCCACATATTGCTGTGACACTCATATATTTAACTAAGGTGCTGACCATTTCTTCTGATCATCCTTGAGATACACCTTCATTTGAGTCCAGCTGTGTTTGATTATACCGATTGGACTTTATTAGGAAAGCCTCACACCTGTCTATATAAGACCTTACATTTCACAGTGCATGTCAGAGCAAATGAGATTTATGAGGTCAAAGGAACTGCCTGAAGGGCTCAGAGAGAGAATTGTGGCAAGGTACAGATCTGGCCACGGTTACAAAAAATTTCTGCTGCACTTAAGGTTCCTAAGCGCACAGGGCCTCCATATCCTTAAATGGAAGACGTTTGGGACGACCAGAACCCTTCCTAGAGCTGCCGTCCGGCCAAACTGAGCTATCGGGGGAGAAGAGCCTGGTGAGAGAGGTAAAGAAGAACCCCAAAGATTACTGTGGCTGAGCTCCAGAGATGCAGTCGGGAGATTGTAGAAAGTTGTAGAAAGTCAACCATCACTGGGGGGGGGGGGGGGGGGGGGCGGCCTCCACCGTCGGGTCTTTATGCAAGATTGGCCCGACGGAAGCCTCTCCTCAGTGCAAGAAACATGAAAGCCTGCATGGAGTTTGCTAAAAACACCTGAAGGACTCCAAGAATGGTGAGAAATAAGATTCTCTGGTCTTATGAGACCAAGATAGAACTTTTTGGCTTAATTCTAATGCGGTATTGTGGAGAAAACCAGCACTGCTCATCACCTGTCTAATAAACAATACAGTCCAACGTGAAGCATGGTGGTGGCATCATCATGCTGTGGGGGTGTTTTTCAGCTGCAGTGAGAGGACGACTGTTGCAATCGAGGGAAAGATGAATTCTTTCGGCCAAGTACAGGGATATCCTGGAACGAAAACCTTCTCCAGAGTGCTCAGGACCTCAGACTGGGCCTAATAGGTTTTACCTTCCACAACGACAATGCCCCTAAGCACACAGCTAACAATAAACGAAATGAGTGCTTCACCACAACTCTGGGCTGTGTTCTTGAATGTCCTCAACCAGAGAGCCCTGACTTACGAACCCATGATGGCATCTCGGAGAGACCTAAAACTGGCGTGTTCCACCAACTATTACCATCCAACCTGACAAGAACTGAGAGGCTCTGCACGGAGAATGGCAGAGGATCCCCATCCATGTGTGAAAAAAAAAAAACTTGTGTTGCATCTTTGCCCAAACCGACTCTGGCTGTATTAGATAAAAAGGAGGGTGCTTCTACTAAATACTTGAGCCGAGGGTCTGAATACTTTAGGACCCATGTACTATTTTCAGTTGTACTTTTGTTAAAAATCGCAAAAATGTAAACAATTCGTGTTTTTTCTTCTGTCAATAGGGTACTGTGTGTACATTATATGCAGGAAAACTATGCAAAAATCTTAAATGATTTTAGCAAAATGGCGGCCAATTAACCAAGAGGAAAATATGTATGGTGGTGGTCGAATCTTCCGTACCTCTCACTTGGGGCTACATATAGACATACCATAAGAATAATATCTACATTTGGCAATGATATCAATTTTCTAAGATAGATAAAACCATTTGGTGTTTATCTTGACAATATTTAAAGGATATCTTATAATATTTTTCATATAATACTGTCCCTGACAAGCAAAGGCAAAAGACATTAGCTTATCGGACCAAACTGTCACACAGTTAGAAACCAATTTTGATGGCGTGTTAAATAATACTCAATCGTTGGGCTCTTATCTGTGTTTGGTGTTTGGTAAATGACCGTCTCCAGAACAAAAGGCTGAGTATGGCAGCAGACCGGTGGAACAGAAAGCAATATTCTGAGACAAAGATGAAGTATGCAGGACTGAGGAGACCGACGCCGAGGCATGGAGCGCTCAATCTGTCTCAGACAAACATTGCAGGTGACAGTGACCACTCACCCACAACAAATACTCATGAACAGCACCGCTGAGCAAAAATGTGTGGTCTAATAAGTTTTTTCATTATTCTTGTTCAGAATCAACAGGAAATATGAACAGACACTACTTTAAAATGACGAGGGGAGAGGCAGAGATTGAAAAAGAGAGGGGGAAGGAGATAGACAAAGAGAGAAAAAAGAGAACGGATGAAAGAATTAAGCCCCATTCACACCAAGAACAATAACTATAAAGATAACGATATTAGCGTCCACACCAGCGACCGATATCGTCTGTTTATTCTAAGTGAACACTCGTCTGCTGCTTTAAATTCTCGAGCTCAAGGTTCTCTGCAGCCGATGGAGTCCTGATTGCGTAATTTTTTATCGTTCATCTCACTGAAAAACAGTTTTGACCCGTGATTCCAACGATATTCGTTCTCTTTGTCTTTATCGTTATAGTTGTGGTGTGGACTCTGCTATTCTTTAATATTGAGAACGATTTTTAGAACTATGTCTTTATCATTATCTTTATAGTTATCGTCCTTGGTGTGAAAGGGCCTTTAGAAAGCAAATTCAGGTCTGTTCATCACGCAGCCCTCATAGAAAGAGGATAAACACAGTTTGGGGCGGGAGATTAAATTAAGGGTGAGAGAGAAAGGAATTGAGTCTCCAAAATCAAATTACTCTGCCCTAAAAAAGCGTTTGTCCACAGGAACAGTGAGTGGGACAGGGAGGCTTATTCTCGCTTGGGTGGAGAGCTGCTGGGCCAACAATGGCAGATCACTTCCAAATCCTGACCTGCAGTATCAAGCCCTGCTGAGTCTACCCACAATGCCACTCTCTGCAATTGACACACTAAACGCACTACACACACACAGGCTGCCAAAAACTAGCATAGCTCATGACCCACACACAAAAGAACCACTTTTGCAAACAAATTAGTCTTCCAATTTTTAAAAGGTAGACATATTATTGCATACTTTACCATTAGTGCACCACAAGGGTTTGAGATTTGGCTAGTTAGCATGGTTAACATGCTCAGGTTTAGTCCATGATCCTACAGTATGCCATCTTTCTCCTTTGATGGCCATTCAAATGTAGCTGTGAGATTAAACTTTTTTTTTTTTTGCTGACAGATGGTTATTTTAGGTATTAAATGTCTTTCTATATCGCCTTTAAAAACAATATAAAACTATACAATAATTCTTAAAGCCCCTAAAATCATAAATGTTTAGGTTTAATTTAGGTTATAGCTGATGGTTTGACAGTGTTATATCACATGTGACAATTTGGCAAGCTGTGCTGACAGGCCATGGGTGAGGAGTGCCATATGGCTGTTAGGAAATGCAATTTTGGGACAACTGATCGTATGAAAAGCAAAAATATCTCTGTTCATGATTTTACATGTAAAACTTTTTTGCTGAGTCTAACCAGGTGACACTGATAATAAGGGATAAAGTGGTGCAAACTAGGAGCTATGGACATCTTTACACTCTCTGTAGTGCCTGAATCAACTTTTACTTTTTCTAGCCCAACTAGTTTGAGTAATAAAGCATATGCAATATTCCCTCTAAGCTTCTTACGTTGCGACCGCGCAGAAGAAATAATATGCCGCGCACAGAAATAATATACACACACAAAAATGAGTTGGGAAAGCCATTTGATTGAATTCTAGTAAATGCAAAAGGATTGCAATGCTCGGGAAAACCACTATAGAGTTGGTGTCGCTATAGAGCTAGAATCGGTGAATGTGGTTAACAGTTTTCATAGAAAGAGATTGATGTGCACCAAATCAGTCGTTGTACAAATCGAATACTTTAATGGTTGTGGACGAAAGAGCTCAACATGAGAGCTAATGCAAACGCAATGACATGTGAAATAAAATGTTTTAAAGATGGCTTGATTAAGTGGTGGAAATTGTGGATTATGGGCACAGAATGGTAACAAAACTCTGGGCCATTTACAGTTACACAGAATAAGAATTCACATGTCCAAGTTTTTTTTAAATGTTTATTTAAGATAGTTATATTGATCTTAACATATATTATATTATTATAAATATTGTTTAATGTTTTTTTAATAGTTTGTACAGTGCTGTTACTTTCCAAGAAATTTTATTTTCTTCATTTGAAGCCATTAACATGTTTTCCATATAACAACGTAACTTGATGCTTAAAACTACCATCGTAGGATAAGTCGTTGAAGAAATTTCCCCCCAAAAAAACAACATAGTAACTTTGTCACTCAACCATCATTCGAAACTTAACTTACCTATTAAATGACGATAATTTAATAACTTAGTTATTAAATGACGTTGTCAAGCAAGAGGTTGAGTTATAACTTCTGCTAAATAATTAGAGATCAAACTAAATTATTGCTGCAAATAATAAACTCATTTAAACTCAAATAAACTTATTTTATTAAAAATAAATATTCTTTATTGGCATTGATGATTCTATGAAGAGCCTTTAACACCCATGAAATCTTTCCATTGCACAAAAGGGTCTTTATAGTGGAAAAACATTCTTTCCACTCTTAAACATAAAGGTTTTAGAAGGGGGTTTTTGCAGTCATGCCATATAAACATTGAGCTATGTTGGTAACTATGGAACATAGTAGGCTAACGATGTTTTTGGGAAACACATTGAGCTGACTGTGGGCGATCTGGGTGGGTGTGCGTCTGAGGCTGAAACTGTGTAATGGTGACCCAAAACTGCAGAAACCCCTGCAGAATTCCCACCAATTGACCTAGATTCCCACCTTAAATGTGAATTTGTTTAGCGTAGGTTGTATAAAAGTTGTATAATATCAGTGTTTCTTGTTCTAAACCAGTGCAGTATGGAGATGCAGAGAGGGGACAGAGAGAGACACAGTCATGGAAACAGAGCTAAATGCAGCTTCAGCACCTGCAGTGCGGCTAGGCAGGCTCATCGATCTGGGCTACATGCAGCTCAAATGCAAGCAGTATTGCCCCAATTCTCCCAGGCTAACAGGTGACTGTCTCTCTATTGTTTTCTTAAACCACTCTTGGGCTGTTTAGTTGCATGTTGGTACACCAGTGCAGTGGCTTATTGATATGTCGAGTTGTGATGCTCATATGGGAAATACTGATTCGAATACGGCTCAATCCTATTCTGCTTCTTTCTTTCTCTCTTTAATACTTTCTTCTCCCCTTTTCTTCTACTACAAAACACACATGTTGTCCATTCAAATCTCCACAGGTATCTGCACAATAGAGAGCAAAACACATCCCACACTCCTCATTAGCTTCTTGTGCCGCTCAGATTTGGGGAACAGTCATATTGCGGTGGTAGAATAAAAAAAAGAAAAAAACCCTCCCGGTGTCTCTAACAAGATTTCCGTCTTCGGCTTCTAAATGAATCCCTCCTGCTGAGGGCTACGAGCGAGCTGCCTACTGCACCCCTGCCACCAAATCCATCCTAATTATGTCACATGTAAATCCATTTGTCAGATGCATAATCTCCAATCCATTTATCAGAAGGTCAGGAGATTCTGAGGAAAATAGAGTTATTACTCTGTAACTCTCAAATAAGATTTGAGCAGGATAAACAGATCCTGCGGACTGAGGAAGAGAGGTGAATAATGAGCAGATATGCAGAAGACAGGAGAATCATTACACCTCTCTGAACACCCCCGCGCCCTCTGTAACAACACAGGTCTGAGAAAATCCACTTAATATTCACCTTTGTCATTTCAGCCTAACCAAAGGCTTATGAGATGTGTGACATGCAGTGTAAATGTCTTAAATGGCATCTTAGGAGGTTGTATTTTGACAGTAATGATGTGAATGAGATATAAAAGAGATTGTAATAAAGTTCAGGAGAAGAATGTTCATATAAGCCTGTCAATCAGAATTCTTAAGGGCATATAGAGTCTCTCTTACACTCTCTTATTCATAGCAGAATATTATATCTTTCCATACTTCCCACATTAAATATAATAACAAATGGACTTTCAAATGATATTCAACTGGATGCAAACAAGAAAACAACTAAATGCTGTTCTTTCTATTCATCAATAAAAAATTGTCTTTGATCAAAAAAATACTAAGCAGCACAATCGTTTTCAGCATTAATATTAAGAAATGTTTTATCACCAAATCAGCATATTTAATGATTTCTGAAGGATCATGTGACACTGAAGACTGGAGTAATGATGCAAAAATTTCAGATTGACATCACAGGAATATATTACATTTTAAACTATATTAACATAGAAAACCATTATTTTAAATTGTAATAATATTTCACAATATTATTGTTTTTACTGTGATTTTGATTAAAATTTAGACTCCTACAAAAACATAAAAAAATTCTTACTGATCTTAAAACTTTTGAACAGAAGTGTATAGTATATCAACTACACACACACCCATACATACATACATACATACATACATACATACATACTACATATTCTATTATATATATTATATATATAAAACTAATTCATTTTACATTACATTATATGACTAGCAATTATTATATTATTTGGTTTGATTGCTTGTTTTAGCTTGTTAGTATGGAAGAACCAGCTTGGCCAGATTTGGAGACCAGCTAAAACCAACATAGGCTGATTTAAGCAGCTTTCTCAACAGAAACCACAAACAGTGCACAGCTCTTGGAAAGCTTGTGAAAAGCCCTTGAAATTGAGAGGCCACAATTAACACACAATATCACCAAACACAACGAACAGAATAAACTGAATGACACATGGTGAGACACAGTGAACAAAGCCCACTTAAAAACCGACCAAATGACTGACAAACTGCTATTGAGCTTATACCTACTGACTTCATTCTGTATATTTCTGAAACCTCCCTATCTTCATCCCCCTACATCCCGCCAAACATCCGACAACAAAAACCACATAAAGATAGCAGAATAAAGGTCACAGTTGCATATTTCCTGTGGCTACACGCATAAAGCAGAGACATTTCTGGCTATACAAATCACCTAAAATGATGGAAACTGACGTACAGAGATATCACTACATTTAATTACATGTAAATTATTCTAAAGTCAACCAATATACAGCATGTTTATGTTTCCATTCTGAAGCAATTATGCCTGCATGCTTGATAAAACACACACACACATGCTCAGACGTCACTCACACATCACACGCAAGACGCAAGCTCACGGCAGCTTATCATGCCAGCACTCCGTGCTTAATTGCATTGCAGCTGGTTCACACACAAACACTTGGTGTGATTGACATTTGACAGAGCAGGAAATCAAGCACACACACACATATAAACACACTTACAACAGAAACCAACACACTGACCCTGTGCCATACAAATACCACCCCATCCATACCTCACAGTCAGAAAACGACACTTAACCTGAGACTTCACGTACGCACACACACTAGCGCATTAACAAACACATCATGCACAAATAAGCAGAGATGGCCAACAAATTCACGCAAACATAGTCTTTGCCTCTCAGTGAACAACCATATTGTACACATTATACCTTCAATTCAATCAAATAATAGGACTCTTACAATTAAACAATTCATTAGTTCAGTTTGAAGTCATTATTTTTTATGCTATTAAAAGAATAGTTCACTCCAAAATGAAAATTTGCTGAAAATTTACTCACCTTAAGGCCATCCGAGATGTGGATGAGTTGCATGCATTTTAAAGCCATATCAGTTTAAACTTCTGATAGGGTTTTCTGAGCGCACACATCTGAAGCACACACACAGAAAGCGTCTGTCACATGGCATGTGAGTACTAAACTAAGTGCTCTTTCACGTCTTACTGCGCTTGAATTGTCAAATACACACAAGGTTATGTCAAAAACACACATAATTTACATAAACACAGGTTATGTCTGTGAACGTAAACAGCTGGGAAAGACATCGCATGTTTATATTGGATATGTGTATTATGTTGATCGCGAAACATAATATACGTACCACTGCTTTCTATGCTTTTAAGCCAGACTGCAGTAGTGATACCAAAAGCAGAAAATCACTCACTACTCTGTACTGAATAACGTCTGTAGCTTTAATAAGAAGACCTTTCTTACTTAAATGCTGCTTTTAAACGCTCTAGCGTGAAAAGAAACATGGCAGATTGTGTGCGGCTCACTCTGCTAATATGGCAGTGTCTGCCAACAGTGGTGGGCGGGGCCTGTAAAATGCAATGTCACATTGTACAGATTCTGCGAACAGCTTATTCTGAGACACTGTTTTTATGGGGATTAAAAAAAAGGAGTGGGTGGATTTTTATCATTATAGAGTAGTTGTGTACACACTGCCAACACACATTTATGTCCAAACACCATGCAAAATCAAAACCAACTGTAAGATGAGTCCACAAAGACAACAACAACATATCTTGGTTCTGTTAAACAAAGCAAAACCAATGTTACTCACAAACATAAAGCAACACAGGTGTCCATTTTCAGGCTTTCTTGTTGTCTAGGTAGCGTTTACGCCCCCGACTGTTGATTGGCTACAATAGTGTTGTGTTGCTTGTTCCGATCCACTTTGCTTTTCCCCTATTTACAGAGCCAGGACTATGTGAAAGTGACATGAAAGTGATGTGATGAGTGGCCAAGTATGGTGTCCCATACTCGGAATTTGTGCTCTGCATTTAACACATCCAAGTGCACACACACACACAGCAGTGAACACACAACACACTCCTTGAACACAACCCCCCCCCCGATGATCATTTTTGGCTGCAGTGCCCGGGGAGCAGTTGGGTCATTCACTCCCCACACCTACAATCCCTGCCGGTAATGAGACTCGAACCCGCGACCTTTGGGTTACAAGTCCGACTCTGTAACCATTATGCAACGACTGCCCCTACAAACACCATATTTTTTTAGCACACACACATCTAGCAAATATTCACAAAATTGTTTGTTTGGGTGTTGATTTCAGTTATCAATGGTGTTTCTCAGGAATGGACTTTGCGGATGGCTTTGTAATACTTAAGTAAAATTTTGCAGTTATGAATCTGTGGTTGCACATGTTCACTGCATGTCGGTCTACGCTGGTGGCAGAAAAATTTTTGGACTGTGCTGATCCTCTTGGGGCTTGAAATGAACCCCACTATCTCCCCTCCTCAACCCTCTCCTCTCTTTCTAAAAAAAGCTGAAACAGTAATTACTCCTGCAATCTCCCTACAGTATAGTACAGGACAGGACAGGGCTCCCTGCACACAGTGGGGTTTTCATGAAAAATGGAACAAAGAAAGAGTGGAACCCTTCCCCCAACATCCTCTCTTTCTCTACCTCCTTTTCTCTCTCTCTCTTCTCCTCACCACCTCAGCTGCTTTGTCCTGGACCGGCAGACACATTTTATTACTCCCCAACTGCAGCAATGCACTCACTCACCCTCTCTGTCACAGGGTGAACAGGGTCGGCTTTTAGTCTAGACTGCCTATAGAGAGAGTTCTGCACATAAACACACATGTATGCGTTTTTATCCCTACGCAGGGCGACTGCATCTGCGCAACGCTACCACGTGCGCTGTATCTTTGTCCTAATGCTAAGTCCTCTATCCCAGCACACACACACACACACACACATCTGTCAGTCAAGGTCCTCTGATCACATACTGCATTGCAACAAAGACTCCTGTTCAAAATATAGACACTGTCAAGAGTAATCCGATCTCACAGACAATGTAACAATATCACAGTTAAAGGCAGGGTGCCTTTTTCAAGCAGTTCATGATTACTGGTATTTTATTTTATGTCATGTAAATTGTTAATATATTTATATTATTATAAAACATATAATGTACATGTTACAATAGGGTAACATTACAACATTAGTTAATTCACTAGTTCAACAAATTAATAAATGAACAACATACTTTTATGCATTATTAATTTGGTTAGAAATGGTAATTTCGACTACTTAACACCAAATTGTAGACATACAAGTTTAATAGGTTAATGTCCATTTTGAGAAAAAAAAAGTACTAACAGAACGAATACATATATATACATGACAACCTTTTCAAAGATTAATAAATGCTGTAAAAAAATATATATATACAGTATATATATAAAATATAATATAAATCAACAAATATCTAAATATCAAATATGTATGTGTAAATTTCTCTATCAAATATTCAAATAAAAAATTATTAAAATAAATGATACAAATCCATACATACATTCTTGAAACTGAACTCTGTAGGGTTGTGTAATAAAATAAATAAAATAAAAATTGAAGAAATATATAAATAATAAAATCATGTTGTTATTAATCTCATTATTAGATTGAATGTGGCTCAGTGGAAGAATTAACTTTCTGAGCCCTTTTGAAATGCTTTTTAAATGTGACATTTTTAGGCACCGGAACCATTTTAAAGTATCGATTTGGCACCGGTATCGAAAAAAAAAAAAAACGATACCCAACCCTACCATTTCACAGTTAAATTCCCTGATATTTCCAGGTTATTTATGATTGTGGGGACCCTAAATATAGTATATTATTGAAGCTACAATAACAATTTAAATCAAAGACTGCTTGTAAAACAAATCCTGTATCTTCATAATGCTAAAATCCAAATTTCACACCTTATATTAAGTTGGAAAACATTCTCGGTCATCACAGAGACAGCGCATACACATGTTCTATTAAGAACAATGCTTGCAGTAATGAGGTGGAAGATTATAGATCTTCTTTCATAGCTATTTGAAACAGTAATCACTAGAAAAAAGGTCCCTGACTCTGTCCTAGGAGGATGGGGAGAGGCTTATCCCTCCCTCGGCACAGGTGGAATGTAAAACAGATTGCCCGAAAGGGTTAAAATATTCTGCAGAGCATCTAGGGAGACACGGGGGAGGAAAAGGGGGTTGGCAGCAGGTCTGAGCCAATATCTGCACAGATTTATTGGGATTCTTCCATTGTCATTATGCCGTCTTGCTTTCATTCAGTCTTTAGGTATATTCAGCCACAAAGGTCATTTCATTTTGGTACAACCACAATATTTTATGAGGAAAATACGGATTCATTTTCTCTGTCCCACAGTTATTTATGCTCCTCTCTTTGTTTCTTTCTCCTCTTTCAAAGGTGCAAGCAAGCTTTAGTGTCTTTCTTTGACTCTTTCTCGTTCTCTCCATCACGCGTCAGCCTTGTAAACAGAAAGGCATGGTTGAGTACACATACAAAGGCGAGTGACAGGATACTGCAGAGACCCCGCCTCATACGCACACACGCCAAAAAAAACACTGCGTCCTTTCTCATCTTCTCTTCAGTGTCACAAAAAAACAAAAAAACATTTAGACTACAAACTATGAAGGAATGTGATGTTCTGGTCATCAAATGCACCTAATAACAAGAGAAATTTGCACCTTTAACCTCTGATTCACCATCATCAGAGACCATTACAGCCAAAGCAACAGCCAATCAATCACAATCTCCCATAAATCAGCACTTTTGCATCCAGTACTCTCAAAATCAGGTTTTCCACACTCATTACTGTGACAAAGGCATGCTTTAATACGAGTAGAACTGGTTTTAGATGAATGTTTGTGGTCAGTGAGTTTTTCATTACCTCACTGACCTCAGTAGAAGTCTGGACCATGACAACGGGCCGAAGAATTACAGTGACGTGATTAATTAGACAGAGATGCAGCTGTAATTAATGAGGTGGAAGGTGATGAGGAACCTATGAAAACATGAGAGAGGAATAAAAAAGGATGGAGAACAAGGCGGTGAGAGAAATGAAAAGAGATGGTGACAATAAGGAGATATATAAAGATGAGAGATCATTTGCTAATGAGCAAGAGAGAGAAAGAAACACTAGCAGTTAAAAGGGTGTAAAATTAAAGGATTGGATGATTGACAGACAGATTTAAAGAGACATCAAATGCTCATCAAGTCTACATTTATTTGATAAAAATACAGTAAAAACAGTAACATATTGTTACATAATAGTAACCTATTACACACACACACACACACATATATATATATATATTTAGTTACACATTGTTACAAAAACGTTAAATTACTCAAATTAAACTGTTCTATTTAAATTTATTTCAGCAGCCATTACTCCAGTCTTCAGTGTCACATTAGCCTTCAGAAATCATTTTAATATACTGATTTGGTGTTCAGTTATCATCAATTATTATTGGTGTTCAACTATTGATAATGGTTCTTCTTATTATGTTGGAAACTATTTTTACTGCTTGATTATTTTGTGGAAACTGTGACATATTATTTTCTGGATTCTTTGATAATAAAAAGTTTGAAGCATTTATTTGAAATTCAAAATTGTAACATTGTAAATGTCTTTAAAGCATCCCTTCTGAATAAAAATATTAAATGATTATATATTTTTAAATCTTACCTTCAACTAAGGTAAAAATGAAAAACATTAACCTACAAACTGCCATTCTAAGACAAAATAGAAATAAAAATTCTTTCAAAATTCTTTCATTTTGTGTCCCACTAAAAATAACATAATATGGGTTCAAAATGACATGACGGTGAGAATATAATGACCAAAAAACATAATTTTTGGGTGAACTATCCACTTAAGGCCATCTGTGATGGTGTGATCGTTTGAAAGAGAGAGAGGGAGGAAGGATTCTTATAAATAGTTCAGGGCTTTGGAGAGTTAGAAACCATAGGGTGATGCTACTGCGAGGTGAACGAGGGGTAACTCGCTCCTCAGGGGGTAAAAAAAAAAGTTCCATAACCCTGAACTGACCTGCTGTTTTATATAATAAAACAGATTTTCCAGCTCTGACTAAGTTCATTCTCCACGCCGCGCTCGAAGAACGTGTCGAATGGATGTAGCACAAGGAAATAGGAGTGAGCGGCTGGGTTGGCGGTTTGACTCTGTTGGTGAAATAAGATCTGTGAGTTCTGGACTCAAGACTGTGCGACTGCAACGTGCAACTGAGCGATCAAGGTCATTGTGGTTGCCATTACCGAAGATACCGGAAGCTTTCAGTCGGCACTTATCGGCTAGTTTTAATTTTCTTTCGAAGAGACAATGGATAATAACCTCAGTGAGAAATGACAGGCTTTACCTTGCCTAGACGACCGATGTACATGAATCTGACTCTATAAAAAGGCTCAGACAAACAAAGCACTCTTGACTTATAGATTATACACAAAGCACCTGTGTAAACACAAACACAACATACACAGTCATAATACTCATCCATGAACAGAACAGAGTGCTACATAAGCATATAATCAAGTCAACTGACAATAAACATTTTGTCTATGTGCTATATACGTATATATCAATGTTTTAAACAGTTGAATATACAAGCCCCCTTTTGTGTATAACGTGTATTTGAATGTTTAAGTGAATCTAACACTCAACGTTAAAAACCACATTTTAAGAGTAACTGCTCTAGTCCTGCCCACTCATCGGGACAGTTTTAGAGATTACAGAGTGGCTTCCCGCATCGGTTCTTGCCAGGGTTTTATAGATGAAAGGTTATGTTGAGATTCTGCAGAGAGAAATAGAGAAGGTCCCAAGCTCTTCAAATCCCTTCCTTTTTACATTTTTTTTATTTCATCTCCAGTCCTTAATGACACATCACATGCAAATGAGAGCGTGGTGTCTGGGAGCGCACTCCGTAGGAGTCATTTTTCACCATTTTCCAAAAAAACCCCAGAACGCTAAAGTCAAGCGAGCCAGTTTTGCTGTAGGCAAAGCAATGCATCAAATTGGTTTACAAACCACACTGAGAGTTTTAAGTTACATAAAATACAAAACAACACCATTAAATTTTTCATCAAATTAAAATAATAAAGCCTCTAGAGGCGTTTGTGGCAAGGAATGGGTGATGATGCTTTCCTCCATAATATAACTGGTAAGCAGTTGTTTGATGAGATAACTAACGTTAGCATGACAAGTTATTAACCATTAATCGCCAGGCCTGATTCACAAAAACCTTTAGGCACAGGCTAAACATCAGAAAGAGATTGTGATTGGCTGATGTATCATTACAGGCCTTGTAATTTGACTATTTGTATAAATCGAATTAAAAGTCTTACAATATCTTATGATTTCTACCCATATGGCTTATTACTCCTTTTGAAGCTACACTTGCACATTCAATAGAATTATCTCTATTAGTGGCCAACCGAGGCTAATAATGATACTTAACAACTTAAAACTAGTAGTAGCAATAAAATCATGCACTTCTTCAGGGATTTAGGTCATTTAGATCTTATTTACTTATTTATGTGTAAATTTTTCTATTTCACCATTATTTGTTTAAGCACATACATAAACTTTTGGAACTTCATTACAGTGGACATTACATAAAATCCCACAATTATTGTCAAAGTTTGGTATATATATTTTAAAATTATTAAGCTTAATTTTTGCAGCAGTGCATAGTCATTTATTTTCATTCTGGATGTTTTATTTAATGTTATAGGGTTAATGAAGACATAGGCTAATGCAAATTAGGCTAATGCAATTAAATTAAACCAGCTGAGATATTCACACATACACTGCCAGTAAAACTACATCTTTGACATATTTACAAAAAATGTGCACTGTGAATTGACAAAGCTGTTGGTATTCTTTCTGTGGAACTCCCAGAAGGAAAAGCTAACATTTCTACTAATCGGAAAATTTGAAAATAGCTAAATATTGGCAAATTATTGGCTTATCACTAAGCTATATGCCTGAACAAACAGATAAATGTTAAAACATCTAATTTAATAACTAACATGTGAGGATGAAGAACTAGAGTATTGTTAAAGAGGAACTAGACTACTAGCGATGATAGCCGAAGCAAACACATATAAAGTGCTAATGCTTCAGACACCACTTCCTCTCAGACTCAAGGACATCCCATCATCTCATGTAGGTGACATTTAGAAATCAATCCAAGGCAAAACTGCAACACTACAGCGATATTTAATTCTAGCCTTCCTGGCTCACTTTGCGTGACATAAGCAGAGCTCAAATCATGCATGTTTGGCCACACTAAATAAATTAAAAGCATGGTAGAAACCCAAATAGCAGCGCAAGCGGAGGGAAGACTGATCCAGTTGAAAGATCAGAGCCCTCACGATTGTTTGAGGGAAACAGGCTGAGAGCTGCCAGATGAAGACAGGCTGAGACAGAGAACAGGGCACTTTATAAGACCTCTCTGCAGAGGGGGGATTTAGGACAGGTAAAGTGTGGAAAGTGCGATGTTCTCAGCGGGCTAGAACTACTGTAAATCTGTGATCTACACTCGGAGGGCAAGGAACAGACGTTCTGTTACCAGAGGATTTGTAGAGGTAGAGCGATGGATTCACATTGATGGCAGGAAAAACATCCCGGCAGAGCCGTTTTCCAGAGGTAACAGACAGGTCACACTCACAAGCTGGTTTATGGTTAGACTCGAAGCTTAATATGTCAATAATCACCGGCTTCCCATTTCAACGGACAACTCTCAAGTCTCACTTGGATTCTCATCCATCTATATTGACTGACAAGTGGATCACAATTCTGTTTGGGGGGAAAGCTTTAATCATCCTTATCGGCAATTGGAATAACTCATAAAAACACCTCATTATCCTTCTCCACCCATTTCCCCTACATCAAACCTTCACAGTTCAACACGTCAAGTAACCCCTTGAGACAGACTACAGCTTTTATCAAATGTGTTTGTGATGCTGTAACCTTGACAGGGTTCTTCACACGTTCCCACCCCCCTATTTCTTATTTTTGTTGTGACCCCAGTCTATCCGCGACAAAAAAAAGGACATAAAAATGGATTTAAGGGGTTTCAGTATGTAAAACTTTATGCAAAAACATTTATTCCTAAGAGTGGATGCCGGGATGCTCCGATAGTCAAGTTCATTTCCAGGCTAAGTAAGTCAGTTGTGCCGGAGGCTCTGCCTTATTCTGATCATCCCATAGAGACAGCAGCTCTCAAAGACCAGATCAAGACCATTTAGAAGGATGTTTACATCTTGATCTCATCATATGAAAGCATAAGTCTTGAGTTTAGAGTTTTGAGGGGATGTTTATACTTTCTTATCTCGCCACTTGACAGAATGGAACGTGCCTGTGCATGCATGTTCTGGATCTGTCTGTCTATCTATCTATCTATCTATCTATCTATCTATCTATCTATCTATCTATCTATCTTCATCTATCTGTCTGTCTGTCTGTCTGTCTGTCTGTCTGTCTGTCAGCTGAGAGATGCTACATTACATCACAACTAATGTGGAAAATTAAAGCAGAAATAAGTTGTAAAAAATAAAAATTTGATATAAAAAACAGCATTTCTAAGTCTAGTAGATTATTACAATATTTCAAAATATTTATAAATGTGTCTATAAATAATACAAATAGGCTACAATAATGCAAATACGTTACATATTTAAAAGTTAGTGCAAAAAAGTCAATCTTCTGCCTATCTGTCATCAAATTTTCTTTTTAAAAATGTTTATCAAGTTAATGCCCTTGAACAGCAAAATAGCACTAGATACACAATCTGTTCACATCAGCTCACCCGTACATGTTTCTCCATAACAAGTCACAAAAGCCCATAATTCCGTGTATGATCACTCACCTTAGAGAACCACAGGTTCAGTCCGCCCTCATTCAGCCCGCTCACCGCCCGCTCTCTCCCACAGCAGACCCGCTGACTGAACGATCTCGCTTCAGCGCGATGCTTTGAGTGGAGCATCTCTCTTGCGCTCACCTCTCTCTCTCTGTGATCCGGGATGCTGCAGGTGCTGTGTGATATGGTGATACCCGGTAACGCTGCCCTCTGCCGGCCAGTGCGGCGAACTGCAATCAGACCACAGTTGCGTATCACGCCGTCACCAAGCGGCTATTGCCATGGCAACAAAGAACGATAAACAATACGGAGAACAAAAACATATTTTGAAGCTAAAGTGACGTTAATGTGATTTAAAGTTGATTAAACTAAATTAAGTTAAAGTAACAAATATTATAAAGCATAATGAAAATAAACATAAATTCCAAAATGTATTTTATTTACAGCATCAGGTTGAAACAGTAGGTAGCAGTTGCCTACTGTGTTAGGCTTAGGCTTACTGAATGCGCCACATTTGAAATGGTCCAAAAATGAACACACAAAATTAGCAAAAAGGAACAAAAATTATTATTTTTTAAATTCCTGTAAAATGAAGCAAAATACTTCAGCACATTTTATTTGCTTTTTCTTTCGTTTTCTTTTTCAAATAGTAGGCTATACGTTATGCAGAATATTGGGTCAAACTCAGATCATCTTGTTCTAATTTCTTATTATTTTTACTACTTGTCTCATTACAAATGTACTATACATATTGTATTATTTATTAATGTGTGTTTATGCAACCATTCAAGCAGCTGAGCATGTATACACATGTATGCAATTTCATTCTAATTTGTAACTACAAAGTTTCAAGCGTTCAAAACAAACTCAGCAACATAATCACATACGATGAGAAAACATTTGAATCTACTAAAATCTTCGGAACCAAAAACGTGAACACCCTTACAATACATTACGGTTCGGCATTAAAAAGGATCATTTGCCATTTACAAATCACTTAATCCATGGAATTTCAACAAAGACAGATTGATTGAGAAGCATCAAGTCTGCATGATGCATCAATGTGCTGCTTCAGCAGGTAAGAATATAGGAAGAAGTTAAACTAGAACATATATGTTCTTAATATAAATTCATAACATATGTTCAACACTGAAGGCTCCTGAGGTCAGATTGGTTGATGGAGTATTTTTAGTAATCTTATATATATATATATATATATATATATATATATATATATTTCTATATATATATAATGTACTCACAGATGGCAATCATGCACCTGAGAAAACAATCGGGACTCGTGGAAAAACTTATATTATATTCTACACATTGTGTTATGACCATTATGTAATAATAATAAAACATTTTGTTTACCTGAACGTTGCCATAAGATATCCACCAGCATTCTTCCCGCGTATGCTAATCATAAATTGATAATGGCTCAAACTCGGAAGGCCATTGTCAGAAGAATAAAAAGAGCAAGATTTGACTATAAGAACTAAACGTGACTAGTAAGTAGAGACCTATGTGGCATAAGGGAGTAGCCTATTGCCCTTGGGTAATAATAGTGTATAGGACGTTGTGATCAAATACAGTTAAAAACAGTAGGCAATAGTTGCGAAATCTATACAATTTAAAATAAACTTTATGGTGGCTTGAGTATGAGAGAGATTTTTAAAATGGAGGATGAATAGAGTGATTTTGGCAGAGTTAGAGAAAGTATAATATAATCATACGAAGGAACGAGATATGCAGTATATTGATCACAAGTGACATAAGACATCTATAATGTTACAATAGGCTTCAGGTAAAAATCAGACGATTAGTAGGCTATGACTTCTATCTATTCAACTCAAAAATCTGCGAAAAAAAATTTATCCCGGTTTCCACAAAAATGTTAAGCAGTAGTTTTCAACACTGGTAATAATAAGAACAATTATTAATAATTGAGAACCAAATATTAGAATGATTTCTCAAGGATCATATGACACTGAAGGCTGGAGAAAATTCAGATTTGCCCACAAATAAATACTATTATAAAAATTCTATTCAAATAGAAACAGTTCTTTTAAATTGCAATATTATTTCACAGTATTAGTGTTTTTGCTGTATTGTTGATCAAATAAACGCAGCCTTGGTGAGAATAAGAGACTTCTTTCAAAAACATACAAAAAAAAAAAATCTTAATTATTCTAATCTTTGGTAGCCTCTGGGTTAAAAGAAACTATTCCAATATTATTTTGACTCATTTTTAATTTGTAAAATATTTTGACTGACAAATACAATGCGATATATAATGTCCAAACACCGTAAATGACCAAAACAGATATCAACTTCTCTCCAAATATCCTAAAAGTGCCTGCTTATGCAACATTAACATGCAAGCGAAGAGGCAGACTCCGTCTGCATAAGAAAACACAGTAGCCAGCACTGTGACAGATAAAAGCAACTAACCCTGGTGACTGCGCTACCACACCACCAGATGCCAGTACTACGTGAAGGTCTAATCTGGGTGGACCAGCAAAAACCTACAAATTCTGGCTCCGGGCAGTTCAAACCAGCCGGAAAAGGTTCCTAAATGGGACTTCAGACATGAGAGAGTACTACAAATTCAGCAGAAAAGTCAAGCATGATTTGATTTCTTTTTCTTGTAAAGGCGATATGTAAGGATTCAGATACGTAAAACCCTAAACACTGACATCCAAGATTCAGATTAAACAACTCTGATTTAGTTTCAATCGTAATAGTAAGACAAAAGTTCAATTAGATCATTTAACAAAAGCAGCCATAAACAAGAAATACTGCAGCTTACAGAAGCCAAATTTTTTTTTGTGTGTATGTTTGTTTTTTTAACTCTACAACCACGTAATAAAAGGCCCTGTGCCTGTTTTGGTTTCTTCAAGATTTCTGAAGTAGGAAACAAAACCCTTGAGTTGTCAGAATAATCAAATACTTCCACCTATGTAGTGTGCACTTTACAAAGCTCTTAGACTTCTTGACAAGGAAGTGACATTGTTAAATGGATCATTGAGCTCCATCTGATTCGATTCCAACGGCCTGTGCTCCTCAAAACCTCCCGGCGGTGTGCTTTCATGTAAAGTTTGAGTAAAATAATGTAACACTGTTCCATATTAGAGATCTCCGTCCTCATAAACACGTGATCCGTTACAGAGGAAAGCCTCCTTTTCCGGGGTCACACTGTCCCTGTTTAGACTGCAGGCGGGTTTGTACACACTCAGTTCCTCGTCCATCCTGGAATGGGCCAGTGTGGCTTCAGTACTGTGCCAGATTCCATAGCCAAAGTAGATTATGAGTCCTGGAGAGAACAGAGGGATAATAGAACAAATTATTGACCGCATACGTGCCAAGTGCTTTTCGGGAACCCACCAGAGGACATCGTCAAATGACCAAAAGCCTTTATTTGATATTTACAAGTAGCAAAACTTGTGTTTACGAGCATTTTTCAAAAGTTTTTTGTAGGGATGCACCGATAGGATTTTTTGGGGCCGATACGATACCGATTTTAACAATCACTTATTGGCCCCGATTCCAATACTGATACCGATATTTGTCACTTCCTCTCTTATTTGAAATTTTGGCATCAAAATAGATAGTATTCTGATAATTTTTTTAATCAGCAAAGTTCAAAAACACCTGCATTAAATTATACTAGCAGTTTTATTGCTGTATCATCAAATAATTTCTAATGAACATGGATTGGATCCATTTAACATTCAGCAGGCCTACATAAATACAACAGAACACAGATACATATTAAATAAACAGTGCTTTTTAGGTAGGTTTAACAGTTTTCAGGTACAGAAATAAAGTAAACAAATGTAAAATAACACTTCACTTCACTTTACTGTAACAGACTTTATTATGATTAATCTTCTCGTTTGTTTTTGTATACATTTTAATATTTTTTGTAAGTTAAAATATGTATGAGATCTCCATTACCAAGGCGGGACTCTTATTTTGACGGGCGTTTCGTTCGGAGAGCTATATGGGTAATGAAAGCACGCAGTTCTTCGGATTTAAAGTTTGTCAGTTTATTAAGCCATCGGTTTGTTATATCGGCCTTTTCATGTATAGCCGATATGCCGATGGTTGTAAATGAGGAAGGAAATATCGGTCCGATAAAGATCGGCGGTCCCGAAATCAGGCATCCTAGATTTTGGATGCATACAGTAGGGTGACCATACGTGCCATTTTCCCAGGCGCGTCCTGGCCAGGATTTGTTTTGCTTTGTTTTCCTGTTTCATGCTTGCTGAAGGTAATGATGAAAAGTAGTTTGACCAATAACATGCAAGAATTATACACAATGGACCAATCATGGCATGTGAGAAGGTGGAATCTACAGTCAAAGCGATGCAATTACACGTACACATTAGGTGTGTTCGACTTAAAACCAGTGCGGCTCAGACCGATCAGTGTTTGACATCAAAATACCTCGAGAACATTTTGAAAGCATAAGGAACCATCTGAATGGTACTTTGATGTCATACACCGATCGGTCTGCACACGCAAACAAAGCCAAAACATAGATAATTTAGGCAATATAGAAATCCTGGCCAATATAGAAATCCTGGGAAAATGGCACGTATGGTCACCCTAACAGACATGCCGTAGGAAATGTGCTTTACTTAGACATCCAGATGGCAAATCGTACCCAGGTACCCCTGTCCAGCTGCATCATCAGGTACACATTGACAAACATGCTGACCACTGGGATGAATGGAAGTAAAGGAACCTGTTGGAAGACATGATCTGTTGATTAAAAATGATCTGTTATTAAAAACGACTGGAATGTGTAATTATATGTAATGGTCATGGTGATGGTGTAATGGTCAGTGAGTGTCTACAATAAAGAAATGGGGGGAAAAAAATCTAAAAATCTATTCATTTTGTATTCATCTTGGCTTCATTGTTACTTTAATCCTATTTCTATGCTATTATAGTATTTATTAATATTCTGAATTAGATTTTATTTTTATATTTTCAGTTTCATTTTAACAAGTAATTTTCTGTGCTTTTATCATTTTTATTAGGCTGGTTTCTAATATTTATTAGCTTAGCTTTATTTTTATTTCAGTTTTAGTTTTAGTAATTGTAGTACTTCAATAAACAGATTTAATTAGAATTAATTTTCGTTTTTAATCGAACATTTACATTTTTTTTTTACAATTAATTTATTAAAGTGAAAAAAGTTTTTAAATATTCATAAACCGTGAAGTTAACATTTTAAAAGCTAAAACACCAGGTTAAAATATATAATGAAAAACAATATATTCAAAAATAATATATTCTTCATTGTAATATCAGGACAGTTGAATGCCCGCCATTAAAAAAAAAAAAGTAATATTTTAAAAAAGGACCGTTCAAGTAATTGTATAAATCACATTAAAAAATAAATAAATTAATAGATCTGGAAACAAAACAAAACAAAAAAAATCATCTTGTCAGTGAACCACATAACAGAAAACAGTATTTGGCTTCTTGCATTTAATAATTAATAATCAACATTAGATTAAATGAAACTAAATCTATAAATAGAAAATCTACCTCTAAAAGTACTGATTTTATTGGGTTTGACCACATCCTGGTGCTCTGTTAGATGTGGTTTTGCATTATGAGGTCTAACCTTAAAAGAGAGCTTGGTTTTACTCTCAGGTTGTCTCCAGATGATAAATGTGACAATGACACACACGCTGAACAGAACACTGAGAATGACAATATTCCACACGGCACTTCCACCCAGGACGGCCATCAGACTAAAGCTGAAGATCAGCAGACCTGGAAAAGATGCAGTTTAGAAACCTCCAGAAAACAGGTGAATAAAGTACTAAAGCACCTTAAAAACAGGATCCGTCTTAATGTGGATTTCATACCAAGCAGACTCGTACAGACGTTAACAGTGAAGCCTGAAAGGTTGGAGGGTTCAGTGATGTCGGGGAAGAGCAGTGTTTTGAAGCTGAAACGCTCTTCTATGCCGGGAAGAATCCCCATGCTAGGCGTACTTATGGTCTCGCTCATTTCCATCTCATCCTGTGTGTTGGCTATGTGATATGTTTGAGAAAACTGCTCGGGCTGATACCTGTAGATCACAATATTATTTTACAATTAACAGCCAAACTGTAACGACACAAATATTTAAATGCATTCATTTCACATGCATCTGCCAACCTGAGTACTAGAACACAGGCAGCGACCAGCGTGTAGGCCAAAAGAGTTCCTATAGACATCAGATCAACCAGGTCCTTCAGGTCAAACAGGAAAGCCATAATAGCTGCACAGGAATGGAAAGGATCGATTTATGGTCATCTGTTTCGATGATAGGATGATATTTACAATAAGCAGTTTAATAAGGATTCAAAGCTATATGTTCTAGAGCATTTAGGCCAACATTACTTTTAAATTTCTAGGTAAAGGAAATATAACAAGTACATAAACATTATTCCCTCAAAATTCTCCAATGAAATCAATTTGTGTCTTGTTTGTCAGTGAACAGTGAACAATCAAATCAATAAAAAACTAATATTTTTGTAATCAAAAGAGTCATTATTCATGGATTGTCAGCTGTTACAAAACATGCATCAACATGTTTAAAAGCCCATTTGTAATATTAAAAAAAAAAACTTACAACAAATAAGATATAAAATAATACCACATTACTTTTTAACCTTCAAATGCATAAAGGGTGGGGGGTTAGAAATATTTTATCAATAATAAAAAAAATAAAAATGTTTCATGAAATCCTACAAAAAAACCTATATCATTTTCATACTTCCTTTTCATAGAATAGGAAAATAGGAGAGCATAAAACACCAACAACACTACTCTGAGACTGCATAAAGGGGATAACCTGTATTAACCCCTTCATATCAAAAAATAACCTGGATTTTATTTCCGGGATTTATTAAACATGGTTTAGTTGTGCAAATGTTTTTTGTTATAATAATAATATAAGAATTAATAATATACATGGTGACGGAAGTATTCGGTCTCTGTCGCCAAAGATAATTTTAATAATATCTGTGAGAAATTGGGGAAGTGAAAACAGGTCATGGACCGACTTTTGAGGCATGTAGGTTGGATTCATGGGTTTAAATAAAAAAAAGGCCCAGATGGCATGTTTCTATAGAGACAACGTCAAGATATGATATAAAATATGCATAAAAAATTAAATAAACATACAAATGTAATTAATTATAAAGAAATTATTTTTAGTAAAATAATATTTAGTTTAGCCTTCCTTTCTGAAGGCTAAGTGATTCCTTAAAAAAAATAAAATCTAAGTAATAATAAAAAAGTGTCCTGTATTTGTACCCTATTCAAGGAAAGTGCTAAAAGCATAAGCAATTAAACTCTTTCAATGCAAGAAACAGAAATACACAAAACTATTCACAAAATCAACAGACTCTTTAGTATGGTAAAACTGACATCATGGTATCACATGTCATGTTTGTACAATAAAACAAATCATTCCAACACAGCAAAGTCTGTCTTACAAGTTTATATTCCATGTAACTACTGGAATAATTTTGAAAAGAAAGAAAAGAAACAAAAAAAACCTTAAGTACTACCAATTATATGTAACTGCTGTGTGTTTTATAAACAGGGAGTTTCCAGCCTCCTCCCTATAGATATGCACAGGCTGATGTTTCTAACAGCAACAAAAGCAGCCCACAGGAGCTCAACCCTCCAATCCCACAATGCCCTCTGCTCTTACCAGCAATGACCCCGGAGGCCAGAGTGGACACGACGGGCGTCTTCTTCTCGCTCACCCGCGCCAGAAACGAGAAGAGCAGACCGTCCCGGGCCATGGCAAACATTATACGTGGGAGGGGGAACAAGGACCCCAAGAGACTGATCATGGGATGATCAAAAAAAGGAAGAGAGCAGAAAAGAAACACATAAGCCAACTGGGCAGCTGCCAGAGGTGGTGTCAAAGGCAGAAAGGGGATACATCCAGTTTATTTACGAAGAAAACGGTTAAATGAATCCCATCATAGCTGTTGGGGACAGGCTGTGCCATCCGGCCCATTCCAGATATAGGTTCAGTGTGGTGAAAACGCTGTTTTTCCATGCAACATGCTCCAGGTGGACGGATGCGCAATACTGCGAACGTAACGCGACGTCAGTAGATTAGTAGCTTTAAAATTCGCTCACCTGCGACAAAGCCTGCTGTTATAGTGGCGTGTATGGGTGTTTTTGTTCTCTCGTTGATCCCAGTCATGAATTTGAAGAGCAGGCCATCGTCAGCCATGGCCCAGATGACACGGGGCATGGGGAACATGGCGCCAAGCAGGCTGCCGCGAGAGATGGAGAAAACAAACCATGCCATGCAAAACAGAGACACAGACATAGTGCATTCATACACTGCTGTGGTGTTTTTATAAGAGAGAAACATGCCACAAACAGGCCACCCCCACCAATCAGAAGTGCTATTAGACCACTCAGAAAAAAAGGATCAATCTCTTGGCATGGATTTTCAATCATTCAGAGGATGATTTTAAAGGTGAAGCATGTAATTTCTGAAGTACTAGTGGGAACAAGTGGCATTGCAAAAATAATGATAGTTTCCATATTCATTTCCCACCCCTTCCGCCTCAGATGACCGCTTAAACAAACAGAGAAATATTTTGAAAGTGCCACATAGCCACAGCATTTGCTCTTCTGGGAAATCAGCCTACAAATACTTCAAAAACACTTCTAATTTAATTGGCTGCTTTAACACAACGTCGGGTGGATTTTGGTACGCTGTTAATATTTTTATCATTCATCGGCTGGAAAACATCATTCTAAAAGTGATTTCAACAATTGTTCCTCTGTGTCGTTAACATTATAGTTGTGGTGTGGCCTTCCCTATTCTCATAGAAGTAGAAAGATTAATATAAAATGTTAGAGTTATAGTTATAAACATCATATAAGTTATGTGTATAGACACACACGTTGTGTATATATACGCATATACAGAATTAAGTCAAATTTTCATATAATATTTGGTTTAATTTTGTACACTCGTCAACAAACATATATATTTTTAATATTTTGTCAACTAAAATTAAATGCTCAAAATGAATAAATATGGCATGACGAAACATTGACTATCACTACAGATACAGATACTATCAGATACCCATGAGCAGAATTTTATATTGTGTTTTTTTTTTGGTTTGTTTGTTTTGGTATCATTTATATCAGATGAATTCTCTCCTTAACAGTAAGAAAAAAATGTAATGTGGTTGGTTACACATTGTTCAAGCAATCTGTTTGTGTCTAAATCGGTGACAGTTCTCAACAATAATAAGCTGCAAAGTGGACCAGACTTCATGCCGGTAGTCAAAAGTATATTTGAAGATATAAAATTAAATTACACACTTCACTTTTGAATGGATTCCAAAACAGTATTTAATACTGAAAACACTGCAATAACTGGAAACCAAAAAGAAAAAAGCCAATAAATCTACTTCAACCCTGCAGCTACTGAGGTTATCATTAGTGACTCAGAAGTTAGACGGGTTGTTAGAAGAATATTAAGTTTAGGACTTGGACAGATCATGCAGAAGACTCCTTCACTTAATAGATTACACACAATTCATACTTCACAAATGCAAACATTTCTGAGCAACAACATCTGGTGCGAATGCATGTAGGTCATTACTATAAAATTAATTTCTGCCTGACTTTTACAGACAGAAAAAATGTGGCATACAGCCTTACTCCCACTCATAGCCTGGACTGGGTGTTGCATAACTGAGAAACAGGATTCATAACTCAGCACACCAAATTTCCCTTCATATTTTTAGCAAGGGGTTCATATGAGCGGCCTCAGATAAATATACACACACACTATCACGCAATCCAGTCCCAGACTGCACTCTCTCAACCTCCCTAAGGTTGTCCGAGTTCACTTAGTAAAATTTAATGATTGGGTTGGCCAATTTCCTAAAAGTTGCGCTATCAAAATGACTGAAGTCTTTTAAACTGCAACCAGGCTTGCGGGTATTTACATCCATTCATTTCGAGGAACATGGCTAATTATTCATTTCAAGTACATTTTTACGCTCTACCATGCAGGGGCCATTTTACTCTAGACTGGGCTGTAGTGTGTGTTAAAACAATCCCTGACTGGATGGATCAGTGCTTACCTGGTAGACAGGGCGCAAAGGGAGCCTACCGCCACAGCGTACGTGGCTCCTTCCCAGCCAACGTATTTAAAGGCCATGGGAAGAGGGCTGTTCTTATCCAGCATGTAATACGGCATCATCATGGTGAGGGCTGCTGATACACCAAAGTATGCTACAAAACAGATAAGGAGGGAGGAGACGATGCCGATGGGAATGGCTCTCTGGGGGTTCTTCACCTCCTCACCTGTGATATGAAATAGGATATTATGTTTTTATTAAACAGAAACAGTAAAAGGTTGCAGGCTGGACTCAAACCTGCATCATCCACATAAGCAACTAAGCTCAACATGTCAGTAGCTAATTGCTGTGTCACAGCATAAATAACAGGGGCGAACCAAAGGAGCCATAAACAGACCTATGACTATCAAATGACACGAGTGCTTAGACATTTTTTATTCCCTAGAGAACATTAATATAACAGGATACCAGTTTATTTTCAGCTCTTTACATTATTGATATGTGGGTATTTAATTTGGTCCCATCCTATCCCATGACATGACTGATCATTATTGTTTCAGTGTGAAACTGAAAACCGATAGTTGGTTGACTTTTAATTAGTGGCTCTACGAATACTATGGATGTTTCTAAGTAAAATAAAATAAAATAAACTAAAATGAAATAAAATAAATAAATGGTAATTGTTAGATAGTTTAAGAAAAAGTCACATTATATAGATATAGATCTCCAATAATGAAAAAAATACATACAATTGCCATTACAAGGAATAAAATTGCCATTACAAGGAATATAATCACAATTATTTTTTTTTTCTTTATCATATTTGTATTAAAATCTGAGAAAGGTTTCTGTAAAATATAGTATATGAATATGCACAAAATCCAGACATTTTTGTTTCAATTATATTTAGTTTTTCATGCTAAACATTGTAAAGGTTGATAAGAAATATATTTGTTTCAGTGATTTTTAAGATATTAAAATAGCAAAATACCAAAAATGACAGTAAAGACATTTATATTGTTACAAAAGATTCTGTTCAAACATATGCTGTTCTTTTGAATTTTCTATTCATGAAAGAATCCTGAAAAAAAAATGTATCACAGTTTCCACAAAAATATTAAGCAGTAATATTAAACTGTTTTCAACAGTGATAAAAATAAGAAATGTTCCTTGAGCATCAAATCAGCATATTAGAATGATTCCTGAAGAATCGTGTGACACTAAAGACTGGAGTAATGATGCTGCAAATTCAGCTTTGCCATCACAGGAATAAGCAACATTTAATTTTTTTAAAATATTTTAGTTTTTACTGTATTTTTGATCAAATAAATGCAGCCTTGATGAGAACAAGACTTTTGTCAAAGTGTTACAGAACCCAAACTTTTGAACATTACTGTACATTATATTTACATTCATTCAACTGCAGTACGTTTAATCTTGCCATTAAATCAGTTAAATGCACACTGCATGTGAAATCCGTCATTTTAAGAAGCCTTGGAGCAAGAAAATGAACTGCTTCAGTGAGTAGTGTGAGCATGTTCGCTTTTGGCAAAAGTTCCTTTGGTTTGACCTTGTGCAGAGCACTACATAAAACAGAGGACTAGTGTTTTCATGCCAGCAGTGCCAGAGAGAGCACAGGAACATGGCTATATTACCCCTCCTGACCAGCATGTGGAAGAGGAGGGGTTACTGAATGTGAACCACAGCTACAGAGAAGGAGACGAGTCCAGACAAACCCCAAAACACTCTAGCCAATCGAATACAAGGGAATGTGGGGGAGTGAGCCGCCATAAAAGAGGGGGCCAGAGGAAAACCATAAGTAGATATCTACTGAGAATATCCATGCAATACTATTATAAACATAAAGGAAACTCTAAATAACTTTGAGTAGGTAGCATAACAGCCTCACTGTTATACCAATCTAACACTTGCATGCATTTATGCATACAAAATAGGCTTCTTGCACAATTTACACTCACTAACCTCATGTTTGTAAACATGCATCATATATTTGAGCTTTTCAACAGAATTTTAGGAGAAAACTGGTGCCTTCTAAAGATTAGACATGATTTAGAGCACTGGATTTCAGAAAGCCTTTAGTTACCTGTAGTTGCGATGCAGTCGAACCCAACGAAGGCGTAAAAGCAGGTAGCTGCCCCTGATAAGACCCCTGTGAAGCCAAAAGGCATGAACCCACCTTTACCCAGCATCTCTCTTGATGGCAGAGGCTGTGTAGCACTGCTCAGAGAGAGGAATGTAGACAAATTATAACATGCCATTTGAATTTGAAGGGGAAGTGTGTCATTTCTGCAAAACTATGGCCCCAAGAAGAACAGCAAAAATATAAAATATGGTAACATACGTAAGTCCACTGAGGTCAATCATTATTATTATTTTTCTGGCTAAATTTTGTGAGGTAACACTGAAAAAGCTGATATATAACTTGTTTTCTTGTGATAACTTTTGAAATTTGACAGTCGACTCGAGATATATATATATATATATATACATGCACACACACACATACACTGAATATACGCTAACATTCAGAAGTCTGGAGTCAGCAAGATTTCTTTTTAAAATAAATTAATATTTTTATTCAGCAAGGACACATAATAACGAGAGGTTATACGTTACAAAAGAGTTTATTTTAATAATCTTTTTACTTTCTATCAATCAAAGAATCCTGAAAAAATATATGCTGATTTATACAAAAATTTTAAGCAGCATAACTGTTTTCAACATTGATAATAAGAAGAAATGTTTCTTAAGCATTAAATCAGCATATTAATATGATTTCTGAAAGATCATGTGACACTAAAAACTGGAGTAACAATGCTGAAAATTCAGCTTTTTTGCCGTGATGCATAAGAGACTTGTTTTACTATTATTAAAAAAAAAAATTAAGTAAAAATCCTACTGATCCCAAACTTTTGAATGGTATATAATTGTGTGGCATAATTGCAATTACATACTTAATGTATATTATAAAAAATATTATATTAAAATAAAATTATATTCTAAAGTTGTAAAACATGGCTCACTTAATGGTGGAATTGGTTCCATTGAGAATCTCATCAGGGTCCAGGTGCCAGTTCTTCAATGTACCTTTAACAAGTCCAGATACAACCATGAACACCAACACCAGGACATTGACGCAGGTGAACACTTTGTTGACCATGGCTGACTCCTTCACCCCGAAGGCCAGCAGGGCTATAGCAAACAAAACAGAGTTCAAAACACTACGGAACAAAGTCAACACGAAAATCCGCTAAATATTTACATTCAACAGCTTGCATTTTCAGAATGAATGAGTGTGTTTCACAATCCGGTTGCAATGACTATTTATATACATAAATTTGTACGATTACTCCGGAATTCTCAAGATAATTGGTCAGTCAATCGGGCATCCCATCTAATTATCTATGGTCTGTTTTACATGGGAGAGTAAGGATGTGATGAAAGGAAAACATACGGGGTACTCCGACAGAAATGCCAGGAGATTCAGGACATGTACTGTCGACAAAAATGCCAATGGTTTCCAATCGCCATAAAATGTGCACTACCAAGCAGGGCGACAAATTTCTTTACATGAGAAGGTTTTTCAGAAATGAGTAACTATATAGCAAGGAGGAAAACATAAGGAATGTAAAAAAATACAATACATCGTTAACAGACAGTTACATAATCTATTACAGTATAATATATATATTATATATATATATAGTAAGTATATAGTATAGGCAAATACATTTATAACCTTTAAAAGGATAGTTCACTCAAAAATGAAAATTGTCATCATTTACTCACTGTCAAGTTGTTCTAAACCTATATGAGTTTCTTTCTTCTGTTGAACACAAAAGAGGATATTTTGAAGAATGTGTGTAACCAAACAGTTGATGGTCCCCATTGACTTTCATAGTACATGTTTCCAGCTTTGGAAGTCAATGGGGTCCATATACTGATGGGTTACCCATTTCCCCAAAATATCTTCTTTCATGTTCAACAGAAGAACGTAAGTCATACAGGTTTGGAACAACAAGAGTGTGAGTAAACAATGACAGAATTTTCATCCCTTTAAGTGATATTGTGTGTCGTCTCCCTATAACCATAGACAAAGGTATAAGGTTCCAGCCAGTTATAAAGGCCCATAGTTCCCCAACAGTAACATAGCTGTACAGGTACGCTGAGCCCGTTTTCGGCACTCTCGCCCCAAACTCTGCATAACAGAGGCCCGCGAGCACTGAGGCCAGGGCTGCGATGAGGAACGACAGGACGATGGCCGGTCCTGCATTTTCCCGGGCCACGGCTCCAGCGAGGACATACACCCCAGCTCCCAAGGTGCTGCCCACACCAAGAGCCACCAGGTCAAAGGTGTTCAAGCATCGGGAGAGTCGCGAATCCTCCGAGTTGCAGTCGACAACCTTCACCCTCAGCAGCTGTTTCCCGAAACGCAGAAGCTTTTTCAAAACCATATTTGATTTGATTTGACGACAGCTTCTTTTTGTGCCTCGTTTTCTCAGAGTTTCTCCTTTCACAATGTTTCTGGTTCACCCACAAACGCAGAGGATTCACAATGTTGAATAATGTTCAGAAGTGTCGCTTATCTGTAGGGGGAAAAAACACACACACAAAGTAATGAACTTGAGAAAGTGGCAGTTTATTACATTGTCAAATGTATGATGTCAAATGTTTAGGGATGCACTATATTTATCAGTGACCATATCGACATTTTCTGTCACATTTTAATGACATTCAAAACAAAACAAAACAAAATAGAGTCGTGTGAACATTCTTCAAAATATCTTTTTGTTCCATAAAATCTTGACTTTTTATTTTTCTCAAGGAATCCTACTTCACAAACTTTATTTCCAAAGATGAACAAAAATTCAACAGCAATCATATAGTGGTAAATGCGGTTACCCCTTCCCAGTTTGACCAAAGCACCTGGGTATTTTTTTTTTAAAGCTCCATGACACAAATCAGCACATTTGTGGAACAGTAGCTGTCCAGTGATTTAAGGGCCTAAAACATGTAGAGCACTGACCCATATTCACTTCAACTTCAAGCCAAGCACTAAAAACAAACCCAGTACATATCTGATGACACTGCAAGAGAAAATGACGCTATATTCTGAACTGCTACCAAACCTCGTGAATGAAAAGCATATTGCGACTCCAGAAGGCCAAGTGTCAAAATGTACTGTACTGTACGTACAAATGGGCGGCAGTTCTACAGTCAATAAGTTCATACAGCTGCACTCTTTTCCCAAGTGTTGAGTAACATGGAGAGAAATCCATAAAATGTGACTGGTGGCAGAGCTGGAGAGGCCCACTGGGGGATAATCTATCATACTCGCACAAACTGACATGTATTATGTAACCGAGAGCGGAACTTAATGGCAAAAATACATGCAACTGCACAAGAACAACTAAGATCTGTTCACAAGCTCGGGTAATTTGCAAGGTAATTTGTAAATGAATCTCTCTATGCATGAAGCTACCATAACACTACATATGTGAAGCAGTAAATTTGATCTTTTCTCACATAGTAATAATAATAATTATTATTATTACCACTACATTTTTTCAGCAGTATGAAAGAAACTCAGCTGCTTCAGTCAGCCTGAACCAGTAAAATAGAATGTCCCTAAACCAGTAAAATAGACCTGCCTATTCAAGCTGGGAGCTAAAACTAGCGAACTGGTTAAGGCTGATTTAAGCTATTTTTAGCAAGGTAATTGAGATTCTTCATTGTTTTTGGCTAAATATTTATTACTCTGAGAAATATAAATAAACACGCATATAAACACACTCATATATACATATGTACACAGAGCTTGTAGTTACCAAATATAGTTAGCTAGATTTTCTTAGAAACACGTAGCGTAGCTCATCACTTTTTCTTTAAATAGTAGCTTGACTGTAATTTATCTGCTTGTAATTATGTGCAACTTGTACCTTGAGAGGCTCTGGTTTCAAAATATGTTCATTAACACAGAGTTTGAGTCTATAAATTAATCTACTGTGAATCATGACCCAGTTTTCTTTCTTTGGAGCTCACATCTAAACAGCAAAGGGGACATAAGGAGTCACTTCCTATCATGCCACACTTAAATAGAAAGTTCCATAGACGTGGAGGTGGCGACCTTTTCTTTCTGTCCCAGGGTGCTTCAGAGGTTGTCTTGGAGAAACGTGGAAGCAGCTTAGCAGAGTCACTCGAGCAGTACTGCACCTTTAACTGTTGTCATTTTAATCACGCAAGCGTGGCATGAGGGCCTGACTGGAACAAACCTGTTGCTGAAACAGCAAACACAAACTTTAGCCAAATTTCCCACATCTAAGCACCGGTCGAGACAAGAAGTTCATAAAAGGGATCAGCTGTGTGACTGAGTAAAGACAACCAGAGTTCAGGGTTAAAGCTGTGCCCAAGTAAAATGACTGTCCATTTTTGTTGTTGTTTTCTTAAACAAATGCACAATGATTTTCTGATCAGGCTTTAGCAATGGTATGACCATGCACTGCAGGAGACTTCAGAAGAAATCAGAGTTGTACGCAAGAACTTAAGAAATGGGGTGACAATTAGAAAGAAAAAAAAACTTATATATATAAATTATATAAAACTCTATATATATATATATATATATAATACAGTGGGTCGGAAATATTCAGGAACCCCTTAAATTTGTCACTCTTTGTTATATTGTAGCCATTTGCTAAAATCATTAAGTTATTTTTTTGCTCATTATGTACACACAGCACCCCATATTGACAGGAAAACCACAGCAATGTTGACATTTATGCAGATTTATTAAAAAAGAAAAACTAAAAATATCACATGGTCCTAAGTATTCAAACACTTTGCTCAGTATTTAGTAGAAGCACACTTTTGATCTAATACAGCAATGAGTCTTTGGGAAAGATGCAACAAGTTTTTCACTCCTGGATTTGGGGATCTTCTGCCATTGCTCCTTGCAGATCCTCTCCATTTCTGTCAGGTTGGATGGTAAACGTGGTGGACAGCCATTTTTAGGTCTCTCCAGAGATGCTCAATTGGGGTTAAGTCAGGGCTCTGGCTGGGCCATAAAAGAACAGTCACAGAGTTGTTGTGAAGCCACTCCTTCGTTATTTTAGCTGTGTGCTTAGGGTTATTGTCTTTTTGGAAGGTAAACCTTCGGCCCAGTCGGAGGTCCTGAGCACTCTGGAGAAGTTTTCGTCCAGGATATCCTGTACTTTGCCTCATTCATCTTTCCCTCGATTGCAACCATTCGTCCTGTCCCTGCAGCTGAAAAAACACCCCCACAGCATGATGCTGACACCACCATGCTTCACTGTTGGAACTATATTGGACAGGTGATGAGCAGTGCCTAATTTTCTCCACACATACCGCTTAGAATAAAGGCCAAAAAGTTCTATCTTGGCCTCAACCGACCAGAGAATCTTATTTCTCACCAACTTGGAGTCCTCCATGGCTGGAGTTCATGTGTCTTGCACTGAGGAGAGGCTTCCGTTTGGCCACTCTGCCATAAAGCCCCGACTTTTGGAGGGCTGCAGTGATGGTTGACTTTTTTTACAACTTTCTCCCATCTCCCGACTGGATCTCTGGAGCTCAGCCACAGTTATCTTTGGGTTCTTCTTTACCTCTCTCACCAAGGCTCTTCTCCCCCGATAGCTCAGTTTGGCTGGACGGCCAGCTCATTGGAAGGGTTCTGGGCATCCAAAACGTCTTCCATTTAAGGATTATGGAAGCCACTGTGCTCTTAAGAACCTTAAGTGCAGCAGAAATTTTTTTGTAACCTTGGCCCGACCTGTGCCTTGCCACTAATTCTGTCTCTGAGCTCTTCAGGCAGTTCCTGACCTCATGATTCTCATTTGCTCTGACATGCACTGTGAGCTGTAAGGTCTTATATAGAAAGGTTGTGTGGCTTTCATAATCAAGTCCAATCAGTATCAAAAAACACAGCTGGACTCAAATGAAGGTGTAGAAACATCTCAAGGATGATCAGAAGAAATGGACAGCACCTGAGTTAAATATATGAGTGTCACAGCAAAGGGTCTGAATACTTAGGACCACGTGATATTTCAGTTTTCTTTTTTAATAAATATGCAAAAATGTAAACAATTCGGTGTTTTTCTGTCAATAGGGGGTGCTTTGTGTACATTAATGAGGAAAAAAAATTAAATTAAATGATTTTAGCCAAATTGCTGCAATAGAACAAAGAGTGAAAAATTTAAGGGGTCTGAATACTCTCCGTACCCACTATATATATATATATACACACACATATATATACACACACATACATATATATATATAACATATTGCAAATACAATATGAAATCCAACAAATAAGAATTTGACAAATACAAATAATATATTTCATATAATGCTTACAATAGACAATATATTATATATGCTAAATATAAACAAATAAACTGTATTATAATTAGCATAGATAAAAAACAAATAGTAATGATGTTTGGCTAACGTTAGTTATTATATATATATATATATATATATATAGTATATAGATTATATGTTAGTTGCTGTCCTGAGGTGAATCCGTGTAGTCCAAGCACAAGCTGTTCCTGAGGGTCTGCTGTCCAGTTGGACCTCATTCAGATATCCCAGCATTCCCTGAGTGAGCTGGTCTAAACTGCTCTACTGGTGTGACATCAGACATGTTGAAAGGTCTGCCTCTAGCCATGCTGTAAGAATGCTGAAAGACCACAAATGTTATGAAGGTATTTTGGAAGAGATTTATAAGTAATGGTTAAATGGGATTGCAATACATGGCTACAATTTCAAGATGCCTCACATAAAGACCAACAATACAACTGTAAACAATTTATGTTACTTCATGACATCATGAAACTGAGGTGTTTTACTCACATTTCATAAGATCTCTAATACCGCAAATGTTTTTTAGAGAGCACATGGAGAAATTTGCGATTTTCTTCTTGAACGGCATCATCCACATGACAGTGTGTTTGCAGCACTCGGTCTGTAGGAAACATCTAAGCTATGGGTTTTTCCATACATCTGTATGGAAAAATCACATCTAAATAAATCCTGATAGCTTCGACTGACAGCAGGGTTGGGTAAGGTTAACGGTGCCATCGATTGACATTCCAGCTCAGTCAGGACTAGCGAGGTGACCATAGACACACACATGCAATTTATTGGACTAAATTAAGCAGGTGGGCAGAGCAGGGGTGTGTTGCCTGGGCACCAATCAGTGGGCGACTTTCTGTTATGGTGTTCAACGTGCAGCGCAGCACAGTGAAATTTGGCCTTGGGATACTTGTGCTTTTTTATTTAGCATTTAATCACAACATTACTTCAGTAAAGTCCCATCAGTGTGTGAACTGTATAATCTTAACCTAGACATGTGATCCTATGTTAGCATCAATATGCGCTTGAGTATTGACGTCACAAACGTTTAGTGTATCATAACCACAACACAAGTCCTTCTAGAAACAGCAAGATAGGATAGGGTCAAGGGCACAGAGTCTACCCAGAAAGAAAACAGACTCATGTTTTGCTGACGTGTTTTTGCCAGCGTCTATCCAATCATATGAGCATGTTTAGAGTGGGCACAATGTACCTGGCACCATCCGACTACTCTTAGCCTATAACTTGTGACTGTGATTTTATTTTGGAATGTATGTGACAAATATTCTTCAGTTTTGGTTTTTGGCATAAATGTCTAAACTCATTTAGGAATTGCTTGCAGACAGCCGACGGTCTGACAAAACCCCTTCTGTCTGACCTAAGAAAACGAAAACAAGTTATGAACAAATCATGCAAAGCATGTCAAGATACCACAAGACTCTTTCACTCAAATAACTCAATATTATAAGAAAAGATGCTTTTTAAATGGACGCATGTAGGCTTGCAGGACCCAGTTTCTTCATGACCAGGAAGTACATCTTAACGTCTTAAGCCTTAGTTGTTTATACTGGCATTGGCAACATGAAGAAGTTTGAAGATGAAGAACACTGCCATTGACCTTCCCACAAACACTGAAGAAATATGCAAAAGACCCTAATCGCAGGTTGAAAAGGACAGACACCAATGATTAAATAAAATGCAAAGCAATGCAATGCAATAAAATAATTGCCCTAATAATCATGCATAAAAACTCAGATTTTGCATCAACAATTACGGTCCATATAACATTTTTGTTGTCAAAATTTCTCTTATTCGGCTGCGTTTTTTTTTCAGTCTTACACTAATGATTGGCTATTTTAACAATGACTAGATTCAACATTTACAAAATTTTAATTGTTTATGGAAGTAAAAATAAATGTTTAAATTTAAGTTAAGCTGATTAGCAAATTAAATAAACTGCCAAGTCAATCAATCAAAATGTTATATAGCTAAATCATTGTGTGTAATTTGAATGAATGCACGCATTACTGACGAATAATCAAAAACTGAATACCAGTACTGACTACGGTACTAAATTTGACTGCTTGGGGCCCGCTATTGTGCAACACTCAAAAACAAGCTACTAAAATGATATAGACGAAGACTGCTTGAATGTGTGCCAATGTCTGTCAGCACAAGTTGACATTAATGTAAGAAATAAGGAATGTTATCTGTTCCTGGTCCCTCAGCATTAATAACAACGTTATTAAACGTTGATAAGTAAATAACACCTTATTGCAGTTTTTATATACGATGTTTTATATACATTTATTTACATAATTGCAATTTTATTTATTGTATTTGTGGCTTCAGATTTTGCAACTGCAATATAATTTCTTGCTATTGAGACACTGCAATTGCGTCACAAGGGGGCCTCTGAGCATTTGAATCCATTTCAGATGAATGCCTTTTACACAGAATTATCAGTCTAACAACATTGACATAAAGGTTGACAATCTAAATGGTTAGTTTATAACCATTTCTGCCCACTATTTGAAAACAAGCTCTCGACGTAAACCTGATAAAGATAAACAGTGCTTGAATTTGTCCAATTGTCTGCAAAAGTTGATCTGCAACTTCAAGAACAACTGCAACTTAAAGCTGCAGTACGTAACTTTTGGCGCCCTATAGCTGTTGATAAACAGAACTTCGTGCATCTTGTGGAAGAACATTGTAGCCGGAGCTACTTCGCTCCGTTTATGTCTATGACGAATCACGCAGGTATCGGGCTACTCCGCAGCGGTTCCACCAGAACCAGTCTAAAATAGTTTGAATATAAACACTTAATATAGGTGTACCGTACTGATTCAGGATAAGACAAAAACACAGTTTGGAACATGGATTCATGGTGTACTCACTTATATAATTTTTTAAAATATAATAGCTTTAAGTTCTCATTTCTCGCTATAGACATTGCAACTGTGGCAAAACGATGCCTTACACTACAGGATTACTATAATCCATACATTTGTGATCAAATTATTGCCTTTTACCCAGATTTATCAGTCTAACATCATTATTGATTGACAATCTAATGGTTAGTTTATAAGCATTTCCAATGTATTTTAATGCTTCTAATGCATCTAAAGCTATAGGCGCCTGCTGACAGACACTCTAATTGGCTGATGGCGAGTTAATCACTCACATTAATTTTTAATTACACGTCTGGGATTTAACCTGCAACCTTTCAGACAGAAGTCCAGAATCTAAACCACTATAGGCCGCCACTCAGGGCTTGTTTTTAGCATGTCATATGTGGGGTGTCGGGAAACATGTTGTGTGTTGGGGACATAGATAGATGCATGTGACCTAATTATGAGAAATATGCAAATCAACCAGTTTACACAACACAGAAGACCTGCAGGATGAGTCCATGAGGTCACAAGTCACCTCAAGACACTTCTACGTCCTACTATTGATAGCTCGTTTTTTTATCCTGAGCCAGTAAATCTCAAAATAAAATGAAATTCCTTTCGATTTGAAATGACAAATAAATGTAGAATTGAAGGTGTTATGAACTTCATATTGCACCATCACAAAAAAGATTTACCAGGAATGTAATAATATTGCAAGGGTCAACAACACTGAGTTTGGGATTCATTAAACACACCCGCATGCGTAATTTTATTGTGTGTGCGTATAGTATCTCTATCTATAGCATCAAAGAGCAAATAAATAACAGTGTAAATGGTCAAAGATCAACAGAGCTGTCTTGTATAAAGCCCTTGACTGTGATTTGTGTAATATGGAAACATTCTAGTTATCTAAAAATATTTCACGAATAATTCCTCTGACCTACAAGCAGCTATCAGAGGATTTCTGAAGTCTGGAGCATTAAAAGACCTCTTTGTTGAAGAAAGCATCTGGTCTGAGGAAGTGTGCATTTCATATACAGTGACTCAGATGTAAATTAAAGACCCCCTACTGGCCCCATTCAACAGAAAGCTTCTAGTGGCAGCACGTTTGGATTGTTTACATATAAATACAGCACTTGGTATGGCATGTGTTAGTGAGTGTTGATGGAACAAGGTTTTCCATGTTTGCAATGAGAAAACATCGCTTATTAACACATAATATAATAAAGCATGTAATCATTTAAAATTATTTATTTTCAGTACTGTTAAAATGTATACAAACACTCAGACTCTCTTCACCAATTGATTAAAATCTTCAATTTTTGTTATATAAATCCTATAATGACCGTCTGAAAAATATAATGACATTCTGATAATAATCTTTCAAGTTACTGCTACTCTTATGGCATGAGGTGGCACACCTCTCTCTTTAAGATCAGTTTACTCTTAAGAGCAGAAGAGACTCCAGCTCACTTATAAATAGAACAAGATTTATCTGCAGTGCAGACCAATTTAAAGCATTTAATTATTAAACTTGTGGCATACAACATGTGAAGTACAAAAAAAAAAATTCTAATGTATTCTTTAATTTTTTCCCCCCCACTTTTTATTTCACTTTAGTTTTTATTTGTCAGTGTACTTTATTTCATTATTTCATTTACATATAATAGCCGTACCTAAAATGCTTTTCTAGTTTATTTAGTTTACTTGGTATTTTTCTGTTATTCTTAAAAATAAGTAAATAAAAAAAAAAATTATAAACTGGCAAACAGACCAAACGCGACAAAATAATATTGATCAAAATAATAAAATACCATTAAACGCGCATAACGCCACATTCATACAGCACGCGTTCGACGCGACGCGACTAAACCAGAACGCTCACGATCTATAATCAACGAAGTTGTAGCGTCTCACAACAAATCATAGGTTTAAGCAGCGGAAGTTTTCATAAACCTAAAAACATTTTAATGTCCTCTTTTCCCCTGCAGGACAGATCACATTACAAGGCGGGAGACCCCGTGCGCCCCATCCCACGTTTTCCTGCCCTGCCTGACAACGGAGCGCTGCGTGTGCTACCCGTCCGCGCGAGTTTCAGATTGATTGATTTGTAACTATAATTATAGTAAGAGATCATTAATTAAATACATTTTCAGAACCAATGGACGATTTAGAAAACGCCAGAGCAACTGGGTTGGCTGTACCAGATGTTGGTCTTACCTTGCAGCTGGTCTCAGAGCAGAACAGACTGATCCAGTGATACTTGTGTTGCTGAAAAACTTCTCTCAGATTGTGTCCTCCGGCTTAGGCGTCTGTGGTTATGTGGGCTGAGTCTCCTGAACAGGTGGTGTGTGTGTCTGGGTCATTTGCTATGTGTAAGGTACATGGATCAAGTTTCATCGCGGTTTTGTACATGCTCCTCCCGACTATTGCTACTCGCTGGAAAGAAACCGGCATGCAAAGAGTAACATTTAGGGTTAAATCTTTAAAGCAATAAAAAGAAAGTTCGCAGATCAAATATAATTAATTTAATTTAGGAAAGGATGAAGAAGTTGCAGCCTACACTAAAACCTTGATCCAAAAAATTCTTAAATCCAGATAAATATATTAAAAGCAAATACCACAACAAGTACATTTTTGCTTGGTGTAGGCTATTATTTGTTGGGAAAATGGCGGACACACAATAGTTCTAGGCTAAATTAGGTAAAGATTCCATAAACACTCGAGGATGGTTTGGAAAAAGTAGAATTTCAAAAAAATTTGAATCTTCAGAAAATCTACTCGGGCAAAATAAGGTATACATGTATTTCTGCATAAGAAAATAACCACGCTTTGGTAAATCAATTATGACAAAGTAAAACATGAGATACTGAGCCATAATTATGAGATAAAAATTCACAATTTTGAGAAGTCAGTATGTCATAAGACAAAATTACGAAATGAGTTTATGTAACTGCACCTTTAGTATCTCAATGTCAACTTGTTATAATTAGGATTTAGCAAAGCATACCTTTTTTATCTTATGTGGCAGAAATTGGCATCCATATGCTTGTCTTTTAGAATGAACCAGGAAATCAATAGAAAAAAAACATGGTTCAAGAGGGTGGCACTAGCGGTTTGAAATCAAGACCAGACAAGTTCAGACTCTCACCTCTTAATGTGCCAAATTTCCCTTCAAATGGATTTATTGGCTGCCATAGACTCCCAGCCAAAAACTATAGGAGCCTCCATACCTTCAGTGACTGTCCCTAAAACTAATGAAAAACGTCTTGGTTAAGCATGCTTCCGTGAGAGGGAATGAGACACTGCATCCTGTAGCAGACACTTAGGGGACTGCCATCAGCAGGACCGGTGTCTGAAATACGTGTGAAACAACTACAATCCTATTGGCCCACGTAGCCAGTGAAGTCACAGGTGGGCACCTGGAAGTATAAGAGGGAACCTGCAGAACACGCCACCAACTTAGTTGTCTGAAGGAGACGTGAAACAGGCAGGCCGGAGGCATGGCGAGGTGACGCAGCATTTTTATTCCCTCTGGGAATCATGGTTACATGCGTAACCACAGACGATCCCCTTCTAGGGAACTCGTGCTGTGTCCTCTAGCAGAGACTATGGGGAACAGAATGCCAACTATGCTATTGGTGAGAGAGCACCAAGGAAGTGACAGGCATACACCAAACCTTTCCGCAGAAAGGGGCCAAGCCACTGATGGCCCGGGCTACTCGTATAGCTTGGCAGAAATTGGGAACCCAGTATAAGATGAAAGAGGAACATCCACACCAAGTTAAGAACACAGCTACCCTCAGATAGCCATGTTATGTGAGCAACCCCTTAGCATGATAATACAAGGACCACAGATAGAGGCTACCTACTTAGAAACCCAAGCAGGGGGGATAGCAGAGTCTAAATAGGGGCTCCAATGGACCACTACTTAAAACCCTAGTAAGGGGAGTAGTCACCAAGCTAGGAAACAGCTATCCTCAGATAGCTATCCTCCAAAGGCCCTAAATGAGGATTGCCAAGACCACAGAGAGTGGGCTATCTACTTAAAACCCTAACAGGGGAGACAGCACAGTCTAGGCAAGGGGCTCAAGGAGACCACTACTTAAATACCCTAATAAGGGGAGTAGTCGCCGAGCTGGAACACAGCTATCCTCGAACAGCAGTTTCCTCAGGCAAGGCTGAAGATAGCCCACTTTCCATGGTCTGGGCAATCTACTTAAAACCCTAACAGGGGAGATAACACAATCCAGGCAAGAGGTTCAAAAACCACTACTTGTTAACCCTGACAAGGGGGTAGTACTGAGCTAAAACACGGCTATCCTCGGATAGCTATCTTCCAAGGCAAGGACTCAGCGCCTACTTGAGAGTGTGGGCCAATAGGATTGGAGTGGTTTCACACGTGCTTCAGACACCGGTCCTGCTGGTGGCAGTTCCCATAGTGTTCACTAGAGAAGCAACGCGAGTTCCCTAGAAGGAGAACCACTGGGGGGGGAGACAATAGCAGATAACAACAGTCACATATTCCTAAAAACTAAAATAACATCCAACTGTGCTCTCTGGCTTGGATTGAAACAAATGCTTCTATAGAATCTGAGTATATCTCTATCTACCTCAAGTTAAAGCACAGCTAAATAGCCACCCGAGGAAACTGTTGACATAATTATGAAGTGTTTTATATGAAAACTCTTAACTGCATGTAAAAAGAATCGTATCCTCAAATCTTTACATTGATATGCACTAACTAGTGTAATTACAATGGAAGGCTGTTTCCATTATAAGAGTAAAAAATTTATGTTCTTAAAGTCACATTGTGAGATATTAAGTCATAATTACAATAAACAAGTCAAACTGCATGATACAAAGTTGCGATTATGAGGAATAAGTCACAAAAATTTGCTGTGAACTATACCTTTGAAGAAATCAAACTGCAATTGTGTTGTATTAAAATGCAGTTGTGAAGTGTAAAGTCACAATTACTACAGTTTTTTTTTTGTACTAAGGCAGACACTAGCCCAGAGGTTTTCAACTCTGGCCCTCGAGATCCACTTTCCTGCAGAGTTTATCTCCAACCTTGATCAAACTCGCCGGTTGCGTAAATTTATAGCAATCCTGAAGGCTTTGATTCGCTTGATCGGTGTGTTTGATTAGGGTTGGAGCTGAACTCTGCAGGAACGTGGATCTCGAGGGCCAGAGTTGAGAACTCCTAAACTAGCCTATATTTTAAACCCCAAATTTCCAATATACTTTTAAACCCAGTTGTATATAAAGGAAGGAATTTATCCTGAATATTATTCACACTTTTATTTATGCAAATAAAACTTTTCAAGCTCCAGGAAAACAACAAAAAATAAGTACATTTGTTACGGTAGCACATGGTTTTGTTTGCCAGCATGTCATGTTCATTTGATTAGGGATGAGGTTGGCACATGAGCGAAACAGTTTTTAAGATGGGCACAGATGCTGGATTATTCAACCCATGGCTGTGCATAATGTTTTTTTTGAATGTTTACAATATGAAGTATGTATCATGCTCTCAGAAATCAGCTTTAGAGCACAGAACCCACGTGTGCATTGTAAAGTGGTCTTTTCTTGCAGGTAATGATACTGCAGTGATGGACAGTTTAAAAAATCCATTAAGAGACCCCATCCATTAAAAAAATAAGTAAAAAGAAGTGACCTCTCCTCAGGTAAAGAATTACAAAAGTCTTAACACAGCCAGGGCACTTCAACCCAATTCCACTAAATTTCAACTGTATTGAAGGAGAAACTTCACTAGATTCCATCCCCAAAGGAAACCCTTCAGCCGCACAAATAAATGTACAATATTCACAGTAATTTACATGGTGTGGTTCATCCAAAAACGGTCAGTGAGGCAGGCGTCCCATTGCTTTGCCTTTCATTTGTTCTCGAGGAGAGTCTTTATATCTTTAATACCGTGTTCTGACGCAACCGCGACTCCGTGTCTAAAGGTTGAGCGTCCAGAAGCCTAACAACTCCTTTATTGTTCCCTAGGGAGAGAAACAGTAACCTGCATATAAAAAATGGAAGGTGCCGTACGTTGCAGAGCTTAATATAATGTACATATTACGGAATGTTACATTTAAATTTTACATGAAATGGATGCATGTGAACATACCCCATACGAAATTAAAATGTTAAAGGTCAGGTAAGGACTAATATTTATATTGTCACAACTAATTCTTTTTTTTTTTTTAATCAAGGATGCATTAAAATGAAAAAAGTGACAGTAGAGGCATACAATGTTACAAAAGATTTCCATTTAAATACTTCATTCCAAGAAAAAAGTATCACAGGTTGCAAAAAAATATTAAGTAGCACAACTGTTTTCAACATTAATCATAAGAAATGTTTCTCAAGCAGCAAATCAGCATATTGGTTTATGATTTCTGAAGGATCACATAACACTGAGGATTGGAGCAATGGCTGCTGAAAATTCAGCTTTACCACACAGGAACAAATGACATTTTAAAATATTAGAATAAAAATAATAATTTCAACATAAGTTTCTGTATTTTGGAGGCATAATATCTATTATATTATATTATATACTATATATATATAATATATATAATTAAAAAGGGAGACAGATAAATGTGTGTGGTATTAGATATATATATTACGATTATCAAGTCAACGATTCGATATCACAATTACATCAAATTTATTTTGTGCATTTTTATATAATTATATAAGCAGGCTACTTTTTAAAAAATTATTACAAATTAATAATAAATCAAAACATTTGTTAAGAACTTAACCAAATAAATATAGCTTCAAAACATACAAGCAAATACAAAGTAATAAAGGGGGAAAAAGACAATCACAAGTGATAAACAAAAAGTACTTTAAGTATCTATGAGTGCTTTAAGTATCCGAAAGAATACAGACAATCATAGTTATGGGTTTTTCTTTATTAATCAGCATTATTGCTGTTTGATTATTACTGATGAGATCATAGACAGTGGCAGCTTTAATAGGCTGCATTCACACTAACGCCCAGATCTATTTCGACATATCAGATGTTTTGTCCTGTTCTTAAACATAACTGATTGTGTTTACATCAGTTTCGTATCAAAAGTATTCAGAGATGCAAGTGCATTTAACCGCAGACGCGATCGAGCTTCAGGACAACAAACACACAGCAAACGTTAAAGTCTGTCAGTACGTGAGTCTCGTGCATCAAATACATACTGCATTCCAAACGGCATAATTGGAAGTATATCTAAACTAAAACACTGAAATAACAGCGGGTGGAAGCACACAAGCAATGCGCACATGTCTCACAGTGCATATCCTGTGCAATGAAGCCCGCAGCAATTGTCTCTAGCGCACACATGCGCCATATGTGGGAAAAAATGTGCCCAGATCTCGGATTTTAAAATAGTGGGTGCATTTTTTAATTCTCGCATGACAAGCACGTATGCGAATGACGTCAGTAGGCTATAATCGATTATGGTTTATTACTGCATCAATGCAGAATCGTCCACGTCGCGATGCATCGATGCAACAATTAATTTCAACACCCCTTACACACACACACACACATACATATATATATAGATATTACACATACATGCAGTGATTTCCTCACTAAAATTAGACAACAAGATGCACCCTCCCCCCCTACACAATCACCCTAGACTCACATACTATGTTTATGTCTGTAATATCTTTGTGTGTCATCTACAGTGAGGTTGAGATGTTAACTCAAGGACATTAGAAACTGCTTTACCTCACGTTCCTCTTCTCCACGTCTGATCCAGCCACACAACTGCGGTAAAGACTGCTGGCCAGATGTTTCAAATATCTGCAGAAGTTCTCCAGCTGAGGAAGAGTCTGCTGTCCTTTCAGGCTGCTGAACCACTGCACAGGAAAACACTCCACCACCTGAGGGCAGCAGTGAGAGCAATATAGTGCTTTGAGTTGAAGGACATCATATGTAAACACTGTTTATATGAATATTAATTCCAAACTACACAACTGATTTGTTACACAAAAATGTGGAGACAAGTCATACCCTGCGGCATTTCTCCACGTCTTCCTCGCTGATGTCTGTGGTCTGCAGGGCTGAGAGAATGTAGCGGTTTAGTGTGCTGTCCATGGCAAGCTCTTTCAGCACTGACGGAGACAGGATCCCATCCCATTTTAAGATATTCCCAAATAACTGAACACAAGAAAGAGATTCAGTTGGGAATAAGCTTGAACAAGTTAAAATCCAACTTACATATTTTCAAATATAAAAGGTTAAACTAAGATTAAATGAAAGTCTGTAGAATATTTAAGCACGACTAGCCATACCTTTACACAAGACCAAAACTGTCTCTGGGAAAAGAGGTAAGGACCAGAGTTCCTGTTCTCCATTACACTGTCAGTGGAGAAAACAAAAATTACACATCACACACTGGTTTACAAAACATATTTAGTCACACTCGAAACTAGACGATGTGAACAAAGAACAACATGTACAAACGGTGACACAACAGGAGTGATTTAGCTTTTACACTCACTTTTTTGGAAAAAGAGGCAAGAAAATATCATCATCAAGAGTCTGTCGAATTCGCGTGACTATGGTCCTCAGAAGCTCCTGAAAACAGACAAATTCTTGCCTTAAGAAATTTCATTTCTCTTAATGAAACAATAATTTAACCCTGTATATGGAAAAACAATTTAAATGGAAGTTTATTTGAGCCTTTAGACAAAATATAAAAAAATTAAAAATAAATATGCATAATGCACGTTCTTGCTGAGTGTCATAGTTGATAAATCAGGAATTTTTATGCACATATAGTATAACACATGAGAAAATGGAGCTCATATTTGAGGGAAAAAAAAACTCAACTGTAATATATATGCAAATCAAATAGCAATTTGTTTGGTAGCTTTTGTTGTTGTAGTAAGATAATAAAATCTGAAAGCTATGTAATGTTGAGATCTTATAAGACTAATTAAAATGCATTATATTATAGATATTATATCTAATTATATGAATATCAGTCGTCACTCTGTATCTCCAATAAGATGTCTTAGTAAGATGATATTTAAATGCATAATCTTGTGATTAAAACTAGGACAAAATATATGATACACTGCAATAGAATGATAATCAAGTGATTTTCAAAATGCACCATTCCTCAAAAGCCTGGCTGCATCCATTAACTGGGCAGTCAAAAGGAATTTTCTCAAAAAATGATTGTAGGATTATAAGGGGGTAAACTGCAAGTGATTCAGTTCAGTAACCGGTTCATCTTGAAACATTAATAACAATATGAAAGTTATTCTTACGTTTACTTTATAAAAAACATTAAAGATTTCACAGCAGAAAGACATGTTACATGATAAAGGTGAACATTTTTTACAATTATACTAAAAGGCCTTTTACTTACTAAAAAAAAGTTACGAACTCCCATTAAGACAACATAAGGCATGTAAAAGAGTACAAGTTTTGATCATACTGATCATTTAGAGGCCTTATATTTGATGTGAAAAAGTCGATTAGTAGAATAAAGGCTAAATGAAGATCAAACACGAAAATAAGAGCCTGTGGCTTTAATGCATTGCAGTCTCATCCATTCACTGACTTGTGTGTTGCGGTTGTCGCCGTGCAGCACAGTCGGATAGTCTTTAATCAGCCTCTGCATGAACGTCACCAGTCTGGACGTCTGACTACTGGAGAGCGGATCCCACACCTGATCCGTCAGCACTGAGGGGGTGAGACAAGGTGCAATTTGGGTTTAAGATGCTGTTCTGAAAGAAAGAACTGAACAATAATGATGGGATAGACTAACCTGCCAGTTTAGGAAGCAGCACTCTTTCCACAATAGCAGGAAGCAGGCTGTTATCTGTGTCTTCCTCTTTCTTCAGGGCGCTCTGCTCCCCACAGCCATAGAAAAGCAAAGACTCAAACCACAGCATGTACTCAAAATTGGGACACTCCACCTGCATAGACAGATACAAATGGCATAATTTCGGCACTTTAAGATAAAAATGTTTAGGCGATGCAAAGCAGATCATAAAAATGTGGTGGTGGGGACGTGTTCTCTGTACCTGCAGTGGAGACCATGAGACGAGCTGTAGTCGAATAAGAGGGTTGAAGAGTTTGGGCAGACACAGTCCGATGTAGGCATCTCTATAGCATGTAAAATACAGCTTTCTCCAGGTCTCAAAGTGAGACTTTATGTTGTCCAGTGAGTGGAAATCCTCCACCACATCCTCAAAAACCTGCTTAGACTCTTTTAAAATGCGATCTGGAAATCAAAAGGATGAATTGTTAATTGAGAAAAGAGTGAAAACTAACCAGCAAAAGCCGATCTCGTACTGGTGTGAGTTAACTTGGTCACCTCTTTCTGAATTGTAGCTGGTGATGTCAGTGGATGTCTCTTCATCATCACTGGACAGCCCCTCCTTATGCTCGGCTCTCTTGCCGTTCTGCTCTCGAGCTTGTCTGCGACGAGTTCTGTTCAGAAGTATCAAAAATGAATTAATTATAACTGAAATATATCACAGAAACTCTGCCTAGAGTAGATCTGGGTTTTGAATTTCTGATTCAATCTAATTTAGATGCACTAGCTATTTAACAAGCAAATAGTAAATAGTCATACGTTCCATATACACATTACTTTATAATCAAAAGTAGCCATTATTAAAAGTGGTATTAATGTACTTTATTGATAAACAAGAGAAAGCTGAAAACATACCATCTTGCTGCTCTTTTGCAAAAAATTTTTGGCCATTACAATTTACAGAACAAAGCTAATTACTGTATTTAAAAAAATATTTGTAATGAGGATTATATGCTTTGGCACATGCCATTATATGACACACACCAACACACACACACACACACACACACAAAAAAAAAAAACACACACACACACACATACACACAGAGGAGATCAAAATTACAGAACAATCCATAAATACTAATAGTTAAACTTCACCACTCAAAATTTGAAGGAATATTAGCTGTGGGTAACTAACACTGTTCTACTAACATGTTTGACAAAATAACCAAAGCATTTCAACAAAAAACTATATTTAGTGGAAAACACAGTGATCAAAATTAGAGAACAGTAACCACCGTAGCACGAAAGAAGATTACAACAAAAACTTTGAAGAGTTAGCTGTCAGAAATTAGCAGGAAGTGTAAAGGCCCTCTCTTTGAATGTCTGGTGTGATCTTGGTCCACTCTTCTTCCACTCTCTTCCATATCTCGGGAATTTCGGTCTCTCGGGAAAGGATTTTCCAGAGATTTTAAGTTGGTATAGATCAGGACTCTCAAACGATCGATCGATAATTAACTGAAATACATGCTATAATTCATTCAAATAAATGTGGTCTTACCACACTATTTCATCTCTGTGTATGATCTGAAGCAGGCAGAATGCACTAACGTGCCGTAACTGACGAAAATAACAGTCATTTTTACCCATTCGGTCAAATATTGTGCCGCAAAAAGCAATACTAGTTTTAACTTCGCAGAGGCAACCACCCTCCGCTTCTCATTGTGCATTTAAAATCCTTTAATGCACGGCTAGCCGTTGATTATCCCTTACATATATATGTATACATAATATACATGTGTATATATAGATAAAGTGAAAGTATACCGTCTGGCTTCTCTTTCAGCTATCCTCCTTTGCTTGGCCAGCTCCTGATAGGCTGTGCGATCTCTACCGAATGAGTCCAAATTAGGTACCATAACAGCCTTACCTGAAACAGAAAAACTAATATTAACTCACAGTAAAGCTGAGCTCACCAGCTGTTACAGCCTATACTGACAGATTAGATAGTCATGATAGTCATTACCTACTCATTAATATAGCATAGATGTTCATGCATTAGGCCACAATTTTTAATATAAATTTAGTTAAAAAACAATTTATTCCATGCACAGTGCTTAATGGGATAGTTCACCCATTTCATTTCCATTTCAAGTTCCAAACCTGTATGAATTTATTTCTTCTGTTGAAAACAAAAGAAGATATTTTGAAGAATGTTGGTATCAATGTAGCCAGTCTCTTTCATAGAATGGAAAAAATATACTATGGAAGTCATTGGCTACAGTCAACTGTTTGGTTACCAACATTCTTCAAAATATCTTTTTTTGTGTTCCACAGAAGAAATAAAGCCATACAGGTTTGGAATGATGTGGGTGAGTAAATGATGACAGAAATTAAGATATTTTTTTGGGTGAACTTTCCTTTTAAGTTGTTTTCCCTCTTCTCCTGACATCATCAGGATTAATTTACAACTAGAAGCTGATTTTGATCTACCTGCTCAATTTTACTGGGGTGACATTGAAACTCTCCTCCAAAACACTCACCTGCTCAGCATCTTAGCAATGTTTCAGTATAAACACTGACCAATAAGAAGCGAGTGAGCTTTCACCATCCGAAAGCCACATACACTTTTACTTGTCTCAATCAAACACACATACGTGCACCCACAGGACAGTCTCTTTGTGTATTATTCTGATGTGTAATTAATTACAACTATATAACAAAAACAGGAAGAAAAAAAAACAATGAGGCCATTCAAATAAAAAATAAAAACCTTCAAGATGGACTGACTTGAAAGGCTGGAAAACTCCGACGATTCATCTTTAATATCATCCTGTCTTCTCTGGACGAGACGGGACGCCCGCTGCCGAAGTAGCTGGTGCATGGCGACCTCTAGCTCCAGAATAACAGGCACCTGAAAGATATGATGATTTTTGTGACAACTGAACTGAAGACAAGTGGCCGGTGACCGAGACGAGGGGTTCAGTGTGTTCTGCTGTGGCATGGGAGAGAGAAAGCGGCAAAACCAGACCAAATTTAGCCATAATTAATAAGCTCTGGACATAAAGCCCATTTAGAGCGGAATCAAAATCGGCTTCTCCCTGTGTTAATGCTTCATGTTATTTAATTATTATAAGCCCAAAAAAAATTACAAATGGCTGAGTAGTTTGAAACTACTGTTAAAGACTTCCGGAAAACCCCTGTTGGTGGTTGGGTATTTTGACATTCATTTAACGTAATAAACAGATACAAACAAAATAGTTCAAATCATTTCCCATATGGAGAAAATGAATGGGATTTTGTTGCAGTTTTCCAAGACATGTACCACAAATTATTTTAGATATTAACATAGACTTTAGACAAACTAACTTTAAGCTAATGCGATCATTAAGCTAACATCAGGCAGTCAAATGATAGCCTAAAGATAAAAATGCATAGTTATTGGCTTTAAGGGCAGTTTAGTCCACTGGCGTGATAAAGGTTTACCTTTTAGACCACTTATTACTTTTAATATTTAAAAAAAATGGTTCAACGACACTGTAAACTAGCTAGTTAGCTACCTAGCAGCTAACAAACCTATGACTTTCTAAATAAAGTGACAAGTTCTTAGATAAATCAGTATATAAAGGATCCCCTCCTCCCCCCCAACTAATAACACTTTTGATGATCTGTTCTCCATGCCCCATCAAAGACACCATGATTTGTGTATATAGTGCTTCTTTATAACTGAAAAAAATTATGGAAACACAGAAAAACCATCTTGCTGTGGGAAAAAAGATGGAAGTTTACACCATAATCCATGAGCTGATGAAAATATGACCTGGTGCACTACTGAAAATTCAGAGTTTTATAAATGATCACCATAAACATGAACTAGGAGTATATATGAAGTAAGGTAATTTTAGTTTAAAATATTTTTAAAGTCTAACTAACTACACAATGCTGCTGACACAGGCAACATTCAATAAACTTCAATCACAAAGAAATACAGTGGCAAGATTAGGAAAAGGGGGGTGGGGGGACTTAAAAATGCAAGCCAGTGAAAAAAAGCAGCAGCAACATTAAAAACAAATGCATTCATTCTTACCTTTTCACTGAAACACTCAAGCAAGTCTCCAACATACCCTCGCATTTCTTGCAAGAATCTATATTTGTCTGCGGCCTCCTGTGAGGAGCCCTCCAGGAGCTGGATGGTCTTTTTGGAGGCCTCCAGCTCCTCCTGGATCTGCTAAAGCGCCGGCATGGGGACTCGTGCCCCTGGCCAATGAAGTCGCCTGGCATACATGGATTCAGAGAGATTTATTATTAGTGAAGAATGGGGACATCACTAGTGTCGCACATGTCTTGATTAGGCATGGGCCGGTATGAGATTTTGACGGTATGATAACCTTAAGCTAAAATATCACGTTTCATGGTATTGTCGTTACAGCTCTAAAATGTGTTATTTTTAAATGACTGGGTAAAAAAAAAATAAAAAATTTCCGCTGAACACGATATATTTTGTTTTTGAGCAACATACAGAATATTAGGAACAGTAGAATTTGTTTATTTTTTTCTTTGATTTGTTTCCTAAAAAGAATCTTCATCTTTATTTAACCTGAATCTGTAATTACAGTCATTTAATTTTAGTTATATAATTCATATACATATTTCATATAATTTAGTTATATAATTTCATATACATAACTGTGGAGCGTGATAATATTCCATTTGATAACGTCCCGGAACAGATGTTTCTGGTGTTCTGACAGAAATTATCTACCCTGGCTGAAGGGAGCGCAAACAGCCGGTGGTACCCTGAATGGGACGCAGATTCACTCTCTGACAGCAGGAGGCGCTTCTCAAACACCAGATACAGCGTTTCTAAAGTTTCTGAAGACAGTCAGTTACCCTCAGAAACATTCATATAAACCACCAAATCAATATTGAGGATTTTCTTCCAATAGTTCGTACATCATGAAGAGTGAGTGATCTGCCTGCTACAGTATTTTTCTCTTTGTGTACGTCTTCAGCGTCTCTGGCCTGTGTTAACGGGTGTTTACAGACTTCATATTGTCACATAAATTACATTTTGGAAAAGTATTACATTGCAACGCAGTTTGTGCAAGTCCAAAACAGAGATCGGCTGCAATAAAACAAACGGCCGGTTGCCGATCGCGTAAGCTCCAGGGGAAGCTCCTTAAATGTTAGTTCACCCCAAAAATGGAAATCAGCTTGTTTTTTACTCACCCTCGAGGTATCCTAGGTGTATATGACTTTCTTCTATCAGACTAATCCAGTCGGAGTTATATCAAAAATTGTCCTGGCTATTTCAAAGCATCTATCCTTGCAATCACCGGTGTGTTGCAGTTCATCAGTCCAAAAGACGTGAAATTAAGTGCATGCATCCATAATAAAAAGTGCTTCACACGGCTCCGGGGGTGAATAAAGGCCTCCTGTAGTGAATCGATGTGTTTTTGTAAGAAAAATATACATATTTCAAACGTAATAAACACTTCTCTCACTTCCGTTATCTGTCATACGCAGAAGCCGTCTGGCGGATGATGTAGGACGTCGGCGTTGCGTGATAAGTGATGAACGCGGAGAGAGAACAAAACAAAAGCCCGTCATGAATTAGAAGTACAAACCGAGGATTTGCAAAGAAAAAATGTCGGAGGATTTTGATATAAACCAAGAAGAGACTAGTTTTCCTTTGCTAAAGTAAAGAAACTTTGCTTCCTTTGCTCCTATAACCAATCACGAGACTAGCATAAGCCTCAGATGCATACCATAGCTGCGTCCTCTGCCGGAACGGCTTTGGAACACACATGACAAAAACGGTATGACAAACCCGGAAGTGCACAAAAGTGATTATTACGTTTTGAATATGGATATTTTTCTTGCAAAAACACATGGATTCACTACAGTGGGCCTTTATTCACCCCCCGGAGCCGCTGCGGCACGTTTTATTATGAATGCGCACACTTTATTTGACGACTTGTGGTATGTTCAACTGCAACACCCGCTGAGTGCCATTACAGAGCTTGAAATAGCCAAGAAAATTTTTTATATAACTCCGACTGGATTCGTCTGAAAGAAGAAAGTCATATACACCTAGAATGCTTCGAGGATGAGTAAAACAATCTTAATTTTCATTTTTGGGTGAACTAACTCTTTAAGTTCGGCCATTCGCTCCATGTCACAGTGACTGACTACTTTCGCATCAAACCGTAGGAGGAGGTCGTGGTACCTCCCTACACTGCACTCACCTGAGGATTCCCACACTTGCAGCTTTGAGGAGACATGAAAAACAGCACATACCGCAGGAACGGTATAATGGAAAATTTTAGTGGTTTTGAAACAGTGACATTTTCAAATCGCGGTATATCTTGAAACCGGTAATCGGCCCATGCCTAGTCCTGATGAAGACGGTTTTGTCTAAAAAAATGTAATTGAGTCTGGAAAACAATTGCAGATTTTAGTATCTGCAAATCAGCTTAACATGGTGCTGAAACATTGCCCGCGATAGCCAGTATTAACCAGAATCAGTGTGAGGAGAATTGTGGGAACTAAAAACTATAAAGTGTTGGTACATTTAAAATCTTAGGAAATTCCAACTTGCAATTTGAGGGTTTACAATGGTCGCCAATGAGCAGGCAGTTCAGACTGTACCTGTCTTTGAGACGTTTCTTTACCAGATCTGTGGTTATAGGGGTCAGGTCACAAGAGGGAATGGGATAGGGAACTGAGGACTCTGCTTTCAAAGGCTTGCTGTTGTCTGCTCCAACTGTGGCAATGGCGTAGCTAAAGGGCATGGCATAGGATGCTCCATACGGCTGTGCATCATAACTGCCTTGGTAATACATAGTTGGGTCCTCGGATTGGGTGGTTTGGACCTAAAATATCAAAAAAGGATATGACATTAAAAGGATCAGATTGTCAGCTTTAAATATTGTGATTTCAAAGTGTGTGTGTGTGTGTGTGTGTGTATGTACTGTATGTATGTATATGTATGCGTGTATGCATGTGTGTGTATATCCAGAATATATATATACATATATAACATACATAGAAATTTCATTATAATTATACTGGGGTCAGAAATGTTTGTTTTTGAAGACTGCATTTAATCAAAAACACAGTAAAACCACTAATTACTGTTTTCTATTTCAATATATTTTAAAAAGTAATTTATTCATGTTATGTCAAAGCTGAATTTGTCACATGATCCTCCAGAAATCATTCTAATGTTAATTTGGTGCTCATTAAATATTTTTTATTATGATTTTATGTTGGAAACAATTGTGCTTTTTAATATTTTTGTGGAAACAGTGAAAGTTTTTTTTAGGATTCTTTAATGAACAAAAGTTCAAAAGAACAGCATTTATTTGAAATAAAAAGGTTTTGTAACATTATAAATGTCTTTACTGTCACTTTTGATCAATTTAATGCATCCTTGCTGAATAAAAGTATATTAAAAAAAATAAAAATCTTACTGACCCCAAATATGTGTGTGTATACTGTATAGAAAGCAAGAAAGAGAGACAGCGAGAAATGACTGTCTATTGTGCTACTGATATTAATTAATAGATATTGACAAAAATAGTCAAAAATATTCACTGATCTTAATTTCTTAACTTGAATGCTACATGCCATAGTTTCAATTTGTTAACATTTACAATAAGTATTAACTTTAAAAATAAAGGAACTTGTTAAACTAAATTTTAACTGTTGTATTGAAATAAGCATTGACAATATAAAATATTCAGGAATTTTTAAAGGGGAAAAAAGTCAAATGTACATACATACACACACACTGGTACTGGTATGACAACTGAAATGTGGTTATTGTGACAACTCTAGTACTCTGACCCACCTGCGGGATGCTAATGCCCTTCCTGATCTGCTCCTGCTCCCAGCGACTCACTTCCTCATCCTGCCCATCATCTAGAGCTTCATCGTCACTGCATTCAATACCTGAACCACAACACACACACACACACACACACACACACACATATACATTCAAAACAAACACTACGCTCAGATCTTGGTTCACTGCACATCTTTTCCAGTATCTGACTTCTTACAAAAGTCCTATTCATACTAATTCAGTCTTTTTTGTGTGACTTATTTAACATGAGATGACATTTATTACAAGGACAACCAGTCTGGAGAGCGTGTTAATGGGATTCCTAGAATTCTACATAAATAGGAGCTTCAGATGACTAGCTCCAAGCTCATACACTGACCTATCTCCTCAGCTATTTTCTGCCTCTGAGTCTTCATCTTGACTCCACTGAAAACGATTCTCTCCTCGTCTTCGTCGTCACTGCCGCCGTTCTCATCTTCACGGGCGAGGCGCTTGTTTGTAACCTCATTCTCGACCAGCGGAGGCTCACCCCCAAGCTCTCGAGCCATCTGCCTACGTTTACGAGCAGCATGAATGAAGGCCGCGTCAGGGATCTCACCTGTTGAAACGTATGACAGTTATCATTAGTGTAAACACAATGAAATCACTTTCACAAGAATTAGTTTATCCAGGAAGAACCTAAATGGACTAAAAGAATTTGCCATATAAAAACGTGGATTTGATCAAATGCAGTGTTTAACAACATTCAATGTAGGGCTGCACGATTAATTGAAATTAAATTGCAAAAGCGATAAATCGCAATTAGACAGAAACTGCGATTGTCATGCGTATCTTTCAGTGAAGCATGGTTCTGTGATCAGCCATAAATCTTCATCCGAAGGCCAGAGGGCACTCTCGCGCTGAAACTCCAAATACACCTCGCAGAAGAAATCCAGGAAATCCCTATAGCGGTTGCTGAATAAACAGAAGATTTAACTGCTTTCATTGATTCAACGTGACTAATAAACACACGACTACGACAATATATGGTTTATCTGAGTTCGTCTTATCATTTTTATTATAATAAAGTATATAATAATGCAATGCTAATCGACATAGCCTTTATCACTGCTTAGAATACTATGAAATATGGTGCGTGCCTTATTCTGTGTAAGAAGCCACATCATCTCACAGAAGGATTTACTTCAAACACTCGACTAACGTTAAGATGCGAGTTTGGAGTAAAAACATGTTATTAAATGTGGTATTTTCACGTGCTTTCAGATGGAGCAGCATTTACTACACAGAGCCGTAGTTCACTGACAAGCTACGCAAACAGCTTTTCATAATTTCATAATCGCGCGATTACATTTTCTGCGATTATGAACGTGATTTTGCGTAGCTTGTAAGTGAACTACGGCTCTGTGTAGTAAATGCTGATCCATCTGAAAGCAAGTGATGGAGATTTACTACCGAGTACAGAACCGGCTTTACTGACTAGATGCGCCTGACAATCGCATTCGATTAATCGTGCAGCCCTAATTCAATGTTTAACCACAATACCCATAAGCAGGTCCCAGCCCTGTATGCCTGTTCTTGAAGCATTTAAAAAGCAAAAACAGCCTAATCCTGCTGACGCTTGTCCTGTCCAGGTCTGGACTGGATTTGCCATGACCGTTGAAATTCATATTCTTCCTTATCACATTGGTCTTTAGCCAATCATTTGCTATATTCAAATATGTGCAGCGTCCTAATTGGTCACTATTACTAACGTTACCTAATATAATATGCTAAGTAGCTCGTGTTTTTCAGTTTAGTGACGGTCACTTTAATGACACGAACTGTTTCACAATTTCAATAGAATGCAATTAGACGGCGAAAAACACTGCAAAACTCTACACGAATCATTTGTGAAACGTTATATTTTCATATGTAACGTTATATTCATTAAGCATGCATATGTCTTCAATGGCAGCTCAATAGGCACCTTCATCATCGTGTTCTTGAAGCATTTAAAAAGCAAAAACAGCCTAATCCTGCTGACGCTTGTCCTGTCCAGGTCTGGACTGGATTGATGGATGTTCTCACCTGGTCTGAGTGAGCTGAGAGCCGACAGAGTTTGGCTAAATGCTCCACCCGCAGGCCTTTGTTCGCCCTCCTCCTCCTGTTCCTCATTGCTATCCACCTCCATTTCTTCTTCTCCCTGTTCACTGCTGGCTCTGCTGCCCTCCAAGGGCTCCTCTTTAATTGACAGATTCTGAGCAGGTCCGCCTGGAATGAACAAACTGGTGAGCAATAATACAAACTTACTTTGTAATCTTTAACTAGCTAGACGGTTTAGTGGTGAAGATTTCTGAGGGTTTGTAATACTTTTATAGGGTCTAAACCACCATGGAAGAAAAATAAACCTAGAAAAATTGGGGTCATACAATGTAAAAAAAAAAATTGGGTAACACATTGAATTAAACAATTTTAAAGTAGACAAACTGAAATAGCATTTTCTTGTAAAATGTACTCCAATACTGTTTGTTTTATTTACAAAGTTGACAACTTTTTTTTTGTTGTTGACAGTGTATGCAATTCTCTAAAAAAAATTAAATAAAATCACTAATGCATCTTTCTGATGAGGGTGCACATATGCATTTTTTATATATATAAAAATTTACTAAATATAATGATTTCCTGAAGATAGAAAGCAGTCCCCTGACTCAGATCTATAAACATGCATATCATCATGAAGAAAAAAACAACAACAACAAAAGTTTTGCACCAATGCGCGTGTTTTGATCCTGCGTGGCACTGCCGGTTTTTTCCAAATCCTCCTTGAATTCTTTCTTCAGCTGCTTGACAATCTTCTTGCTGTGGTTGGATTTCTTCACATGGAACACTTCGGCCTCATCTAATAGTGCCAGATATATAATGATATTCAAGAAATTATCTGCGGGATTCACAGTAGTATTTTTCAAAAATTACACACATTCTGACCAATGAATTTACATGACCTTTTCTTTTTTTATGATTACTGGATATGTACTGGACATTTAAAAAATAAAAACTATTAATTTTTTAAGCAGTTTTAAAATACTCCAATATTTCCATATTTGCCATGACCGTTGAAATTCATATTCTCCCTTATCTCATTGGTCTTTAGCCAATCATTTGCTATATTCAAATATGTGCAGCGTCCTAATTGGTCACTATTACTAACGTTACCTAATATAATATGCTAAGTAGCTCGTGTTTTTCAGTTTAGTGACGGTCACTTTAATGACACGAACTGTTTCACAATTTCAATAGACTGCAATTAGACGGCGAAAAACACTGCAAAACTCTACACGAATCATTTGTGAGATGTTATATTTTCATATGTATACTCATTAAGTCGCATATGTCTTCAATGGCAGCTCAATAGGCACCTTCATCATCGTGGAAGCTCAGCAGACTCGCTTTCGGTTCCTCTCGGTCTCGGTCCTCCTTCTTTCTCTTTTTCTCTTTGTTGGACTTGACAGCACCGGGCTGAAACCCGTTTCCGTGATTGTTCAGCATGTTTGCTCCAGGAGCGGGGCCGGTGCTGGTGGACTCACTCGGGTTCGCCAAGTCTTCACCCCGGGGCCCGCCGGACTGCAGGCCCACCTCTTTCTCCTCATCTTCCGAGTCATTCCTCCGTCTGAAATTGCACCTCTTGGCTTTCTTAAACATGGTGATGTAGTGCAAGGCCTCTAGGAGAGTTTGTACAGACTGATTTTTAGATTTATGCAGGGCGCTAATGATGATAGCAAGTCCACCATATTGCCTTTGGCGGAAACGTGTATGTTCCTCTGTGGATGTTTAGATTTGCTGAGCGGAAACGAGAACTCGCTGCTGCCATCTAGAGGAGAGGTGCTCGAACAATTTTCCGTGTGTTTTTCACCATGTTGTAAAGTCATAATGTATTAAAACGAGATTACCTGCAAACACTGTAATAACCTGTCATTTCTTTTCAATAACATTAATTAATTTAATTAATGAATGGTTAATTGTTACTATGGTATTTTGTTTCATGGGCAACCCTGGCATGCCATTATAGGCCTATGCCGTTTTCCACAGATTAAAATAAAAAGATAATTAAAAATAGATATTTTTATTTAAAGTGTGTATTTGTGAGGAAATGGAAGATAAATATACTGAAAGAACACATGAACTTTTTTATTTCTCATGATAAAATCAATCAATTACATAAATTCCTTCAGGAAAAAAAGAAATGGTTAAGTAAAAGTTTAAAAAAGAAAATGGAAATATTGTTGTAAGGCAAACCAAATGTTAAAAATGAACCATTAACCTCGCACACCTGCAGGTAATAGATAGGTGTGTAGGAAAACAGACCAAACCAAAAAAAACAACTGTCCCGCACACTATCAATAGTGTGTACATATATCAATAGTATTGCATATATATACAATACTTTATTAACAATGTCTCAGTCTTATGACCTTCATCAGGTATACAGAAATATGCAGGCACAACCTCATTTAAAAACAGCATATGGCCAATCACTGCAATGATACATGATTACCATTTACCAATCACAATCAATGACGTGACACATCATAATATCAGAAACATCCTGTAGAAAGATTATCTCAAAACAAATTTTTACTCAAATATAAACGCAATAGATTGAAAATACAATACATTAAAAATGTCACTCGATAGCATCACATTGAACAGTGGTTCATCATTTATATCCACAGGTGATAAAGTTTGAAGAGTAAATATTCAGAATCCACACATGATGATGTGGAAGGACTGCAGTGACCGCTTTTACTCATATAGTATTTTTTTATGATATTATTGGTTGCCCAGGTTACATTTCTCATTTTTCAAGTTTAAGTTTTTCACCCGAGGTTTATATTTTATTTCAGCTTTATTTCAGTTAACAAAAACGTTTTAGTTAACAATAACAACACTGATAATATAATATTGATATGATAATACTATTTGTCGAATCACAATGTATCAATTATGTTGTTAGATCACATAGTTTCAAAGCTTGATCCTTTGAAACCCGTGAATCCAGGATAAAGGGGCTGACTGAATGTGGTCTTGACTCTTTTGAGAAGGGTCATTTTGTCAGAGACACTGTAGAAGGACAGAATTCCTGCACTGTGATCCACATACACTCCTATTCTAGTGGCAATCATTTAACTGTGTACAGAATTATGTGTGACTAAGAGATCTCGTGGTAGTGTTTTGCAATGTCGCAGGACTGGTGCATTATATCCAAACCCCCTCATCACCGTCTGTCAGATGCTCTTATAGACCTTATATTCCCACCCAACAATTCCCACTCCACTCAACCTCCCAGTATGCACATCCACACACACTCTCTCTACACAACACCTGAGGGCTGACTTTAAATCTGTCTGGATGTACAAAACACAGCTGGCCTTTGTCAGTATGAGTAACGACTGTGTTCTCCTGAGACAGACAGAGGTGGGTATTGGCTGTGTTTGGATCCAGACTGAGCTGAAAGGAAGCTGAAAGTAAAAAATAAAAAGAAATACATAAATATTATAAATAAATACACAGATTAGAAATAAACATTAAGAATTCCACAGATAAATTATAGATTAAAAAATTATTAATTTTGTTTTAATTTTAAATGAATACATTGTTTGTAATATTTAAATCTTACTATTTGTTAATGAGTATTGTAAGACACAAACAACAAGCAAGAAAAATCTGTACAGCAACATAAGTTTCAGAATCAGATTAATGGGGCTGTATACTATAAATCATATATAATTAATTATTTTTTTTTAAAAGTTATCTTCTACCATACTGAATCTAGGATTGACTTGGTATGGAATGATGTTTACTAATTTTGTGTCAAAGAAAGACTGGCATACTGGGCCACATAATGTCGTTTTGCCTGTGAATTGTGACAGAGGCAGGCAGGCAGACATACCGACCAGACAGACAGACAGACAGACAGATAGATAGATAGATAGATAGATCGACAGAGAGACCGACAACACAGACATAACAACTAATAGACAGATCATACAGGACTACGACAGCCACAGACAGACAGATCCAGACAGACGACCGACAGATATATAGATAGAATATATATAGTAGATAATAGAGAATATGAGATAGTAACAGATGATAGCCAGATGCTATACCATATAGCTAGATATATAATATATAGATATATAGATAGAATAGATAGATAGATAGATAGATAGATAGGATAATAGATAGACGATAGATAGATAGATAGACAGATAGATGGACTTACATTGTAAAAACTCCTCCCTAGTCTTGGGATTATTGGTGGCAGTGATCTGGATGTATTTCACTATGGAGACCAATGGAAAAGTGTGATGTTTTTATGCAAAGATCAAATGTATTCATTATATAACACAGTTTACATTATAATAACAAAATGAGTCTATCTATCTATCTATCTATCTATCTATCTGTCTTTCTATCTATCTATCTATCATCTATCTATAGTTAAAGCACTGTTTTCATCCTGTCGCTGGGACCCACTGCTCTGCACATTTTGTATGTCTCCTTTGTCTGACACACTAATTTCAGTTCATGGAGCTCTCTTCTAATGAGCTGATGATCTGAATCAGGTCAAATAAGGGAGACACACAAAATGTGCAGAGCAGTGGGTCCCCAGGACCAGGATTGAAAACCAGTTAGAGGATACATCATGCCACCAGTATCTTACCTCTAGCAGAAATCCGTTCTATCTCCTCTTTACAGAAATCTTCCAGTTTCCCTCTCAGCAGAGAGACAGATTTTACAATACTGCCAAAAGAGAGCTGGGAACTGACAGTGATGTTTGGTATGTTTATACAAGGCAAGAAGGGAGGCCCGAAACTCTACAGACACAAAAACAGAATTACAATAAAGACATTCAGCTTAAATAAATAAAATCATCTTTCTCCAGCATTTCAATGATAATTCTACTCTAAATAAATGTTACACAATTTGCAATCCTTATATTATTGGTTAAAGAACTTATGAATGAATAAAATTAGTAAAAGTCCTCTTTAATATCGTATCTTTTGCTGATTCCAGTTCAACCTTAAGGAAATGGGATTATCCGTCTGTGTGTGACAACTGCTCCAGCTGCGTGTCTCTCCCCTTCAGAAAATAAAACCCCGACTCGTCTCTTCAAGAGCTTTTCAGCTTGACTGACTGCAGCCTTTTCCTGAGCTCTGATCCGCTGTGTGACCTCAGAACATCTTCTCTCAATGAAGTGAATCAGTTCAGTGAAGATCCTCTCGCTGTCATCCACTGCTGCCTGAGCGGAGCGCTGTTAGGACACCCCATCAGGTTCTCCATACAGTGTTCCCACAGTGGGGTTCTGACTGGAAAGTGGCCTAACACTGGATTTCCATTTATGGATTTCCCGAACCATTTTTTTTGTGCCCCCAATCCGATTTGAGTAATTGAATATTGAGTATCTGCCGATACCGAGCCCTGATCCAATACTTTATATTCCTAGTGTTTGATGCACAATGCAAGTACATTAAAGTTATTCAAATCAATCCAATGTATACAGAGTTGTGCAGAGAATAAAAGTAATATATATGTGTGTATGTGTGTGTGCACACTCTATGTAAAGTGAAAAAGGGAGTGACGTGATGTGTACAGTAGCCAAGTATGGTGTCCCATACTCAGAATTTGTGCTCTGCATTTAACCCATCCATGTGCACACACACACCCGTGAGTACTAAACACACACACACACACACACACCGTGAACACACACCCAGAGCAGTGGGCAGTTTTGCTGCAATGCCCGGTGAGCAGTTGGTCGGCAAGCTTGATTGGCTCCGATCATTGAGAACAGCTTAGGACAACCCTTATTTCCATGTTGACCTTTTCCAGCTCAACGCAATTCTCCTTTTAAAACTGACCTTGTAAGAATCCACAGCCTTTCTAAGCTCCTGAAGTTTTTTCTCTTTCTGCTGTATTTCCTCGCTGTATTTTCTGCATTTTTCCTCTAATTGCCTCTGCTGAAAAAGAATTAACAGTAAAGCAGAATGTTCTTCAATATCAGTTCCTATGAGAGTTTCAAAAACCATCTGGGCAGCATTTTTCAAAAGCATCATTAGCATAAGTAAATCGCAGAGGCCACTGGTACCAAATGACTTTTATATTGTTATTAATGTTCCAAGACGAACATTTACAAGACTGAAACAACTCGTTTACTAGACTAATTATAAATCTTTTTTTTTTTTTTTTTAGAAAAATCATGTTCAAATGTGTCAAATTTTGAGGAACTTTACGAGTAATCATAATTGTATTACCTGCAGTAGTTTTTCTCCCTAAATTATAGAGCTTTGATCAAAAACTAGCATTTATATCTGCCATCTTACTAATACTATTAAATTGAAGATATAAGTGAAACTGATATTTACATTCATTTTTGTACTAGTTCTGCTATCACGGTATAAAACTCCTTGATTATTTTACACTACAGAATTTCATCTTACTTTTTGGCCTCTGAATAAAAATGTTTGTTTTTTCCTTCTTAAGTGTGAACTCCTATCTCACGTATTATATGGGCCCATCAACTACAGATGCCATCAAATAATGATATAAAACAGACACGCTCGTATGCAAAATTTTTTTACATTTTCTTTTATATTTTCTATAAAGGTAAAATAAACTGTTCATTTGAGAAAAAAAGATTATTATTTCATGTTTCCAGGTTTTTATGTCTTCATCCTCAATTTTTTAAAAAAAATACTAGAATATATATCTATATATAATCTATACACAGTAGATATATCTATTATATATATAATAGTATATAAGATAGATTAATAATCCGTATGTCATAATAATTATACATAATTTACACATCAACTGAAAATGTGTAGGCTGAAGCCATAGCTTATTTTGCCTAACCTTTTTCATTTCAGGCTTCAATCACATTATTTATTAACTACAATCAATGTAAAATACATTTATGTGGTGAAATATCTACTTAAGTTACTATATCTCCTGGATACCCTTTTTTTAAAAAGTAAAATGAAACATTCATACCTGGTTGTCTGTCCTCTCTGCAGCAGCTGTTCTTATGATTTTTGTGTTTGTCCAGCATACACATCATGCAAATACACTCCTGGTCAGTTTGACAGAAAACCTCTAGAGGTCTGTCATGTTTCTTACAGATCATCTGCTGGAGCCGTTCAGTTGCTTCCATCAAATGGTGTTTCTTGTCTTTGAAGAAATTATCGTGCTGTTCAAGGTGAATGTGACAGTAAGAGTTCATGCACATCAAGCAGGACTTGACGGCTTTGCGTTTTCTTCCAGTACAGACGTTGCACTCCACATCTCCAGGACCAGCATAACATTGCGCAGGAGCAGCAGGTTGAGGTGTTGTCTTCCCCAGTTTCTCTCCACCATTTCAGCCAGAATGGTGTTCTTGCTGAATAATGAATAATGAACTATTTTGAAATGCAAATAACTGTGCTATATCAGCGAAAATGGACTGTAAAATATAAAGGCACATAAAATACTTAGCGACCATGCATGTGGTTTGTCTTATACATAAATTAAAAAAATAATAATTCAAACTATTATTAAAAATGTCAATATCCCAAGGCAACTAGAGATTATGCCAGCTACAACTTAGACTTTAAATGGGACATTCGTATATTCATTTACCCATTACACGAGTGACACATAATATTCTTGTGAATGTAAAAACTCGTTACTGCAGGAAATATGACTAAGTACTAGTGGATCATTCCAGTGAAATCTGGCCCAGGCATGTCTGACCCAAACTGCATTGCATTTGCCTACCGCTCAACTGTGGACTTTGTTAAGGTAAAGCTCTTAGTAATGTAAACAGACTTTTAATTCCTTTACTGAATGTAACATAATAATAATAATAAGAAGAAGAAGAATAATAATAATAAATAGAGTAAGAACGCCAGTGGTCTGACTGGGCTGTTAATAATCTGCAGGAGGGGTGTTCTGAACCAAGACAGAGAGAACGGATGTGGATAGAGAATTTGCTCCTTTTCATGGTGTTCGATGAGAATAAATCCTGGTACCTGGAGGAAAACATTCAATCCTACTACAATAGCTCAGAACCTCTTCTGAGAGATGCTGAGTTTCAGTAAAGCAACAAGATGTATGGTGAGAGATCACATGTCACAAGTAAATGCAACAGTCATTTTGCAGTAATACTCACAAAAAAAAAGTCAAATTATGACCACTAGGAGGCATTGTTTGATATCTGATGGATTGAGTGGAATCACACATCAGAGGTAAAAGTAGGAAAAAAGTACATGAATGACACACATCATAGAAAAAAACGAATCACTGTACATTACTGTCATTTAGTTTCAGGCAGAGTTACACAATGCCAAACTTTGCTTCTTTTTTCTGCCACTTGACATGGATCAATGGGAAGCTCATTGCAAACCTTCATGATGGAGGGAGAAAGGGTGGTTTGGTACCTGTTTGGGATGGGCAATGAAGCAGACATTCACACCGTCCATTTTCATGCTGAGACCTTCACCTACAAGGTGCACAATTATATACACAATCAGATTCAATGAAATCAAATTATTTATTTTATTTTCAGTCAAATTACTGCAGTGTGTTCTGCAAGCAGTTTTCAAACACTAAACTCAACCATTATAATGACTCAGGCAGATGAGGCTCACCGTACTGATGTGTATGACCTGATCCCAGGATCATTTCAGACGTTGGAGATGATGGCAGAGGTCAACGGAACGTGGCTTATGCACGACTTTTATTGTCAAACGTTACAGCTTTGGTTTATTGGATTTGTCTCTTATGCCTTTATTTCACAAATGTGGACTCACGGTTTGGAGATATACTGTAATGTCTGAGATATGTGTTCTTTTCTTCCCCAGGTGGTGGCAGAGTGAGGACAGATTTAAGCATCCATTGCTTTCTGCTCACAGTATTCATGCTCTTCATTACTCCAGTTTTCAGTGTCACATGGTCCTTCAGAAATCATTCTAAAATGCTGATTGCTGAAACATTTCTTATTACTGTCAATGTTGAAAACAGATGTGCTTCTTAATGTTTTTGGGGAAAGCATGATACTTTTTTAGAATTCTTTGATGAATAGAAAATTTACAGAACAGCTTTATTTGAAATAGAAAATTTCTGTAACAATGTACGTAGCCGAAGAAACCTACTTATATTAAATGAACTTTCGCCTATAAAATGTGCCCCATTGTCTTCTGTTGCAGTTCTTAAAAATAACTAATGTTTCATCAACTTTCAGAGCAAAGTGTCTTATTTTCTCTTCTTTTCATTTATTTATTGATTTATTAATAATACATGAATTGTCACTTTTGATCAATTTATGCAGCCTCTTGGCTGCATCTCATTTTATTCCTGAATAAAAATATTAAAAATTGTATTAACCCCAAACTTTTGAACGGTGGTGAAATTTAAAAGAAAAAAGCTGATTATTTGTATTTCTGAAGTTACAATGAAGGCACAATTTTCATCATCACGAAAAATCTAGTTTTCATACATTTCTGTTAGCTTACAAATCTTATGATAATAAAGAAAGTGGAAATATTTAGATTTTGTAAGAGTAATTTACACATTCTATTAATTGAAGAAATATATAAATTAATATATATTGTTTTGAATTAAAACTACATTAGTTTAGAGTGATTTTAAATAATGGATTGCTAATGGGCAAGTTTTTATGTATCATAATAAAACAACCATCAACATTCAAATGTGAAACTTATTGCAAGACCACCTAGTGAGAGAAGAGGTGGGTTATTTTCCTCACACCTTCATTAAGATATGTTAATGAGCATCTGCTTTCAATCTTGTTTGAATTTCTTGGAATAAAGATCTACATCATTGTTATTGTTACTGACGTTAAAGGGTAAAATCATGAATTTCACAAGGCTCCTTTAGACCAACGTGAAAAGGAACTCAAACCACAGAGGACGGCGTCAAAGTGAAAAAACAAGTGTGAGCTGATTGGAGCTTATGTAACTGGGTGAGTAGTTGTTTTTGTTCCTCTTGGTTCGTTTGATGTGTTCATTTTGAGCTCAGAGCTTGGAGTTCTCAACTCAAAGTAGTTCATTGTGTAGGCATGTTACCTTGCCCAGTTAAGGATTATGATGTAAAGAAGTGAACCTTGCCAGTAAACATTTGACTTTAAAGTCCTCGAGAAACTGCTTAGAATTCTAGTCAGCACCTGTGAATGGTTCCTATTTTCTTACCAAACCTGTGCCTTTGTTTTTCAAAGGTAGGCCTAATAGGCCTGAACTCCCTGGTCAAGCGTTTACTCTTTACAGTGATAAAGCTGAAGTATTGATCACATACTTGAAACAGGCCATCAGCTCACTGGGAAAGAATGCAAACCTCATTCAAATAAATAAGCTTACTGACACACATCGTTTCCCTGCCATTAATCATTGCTTGTTTTGAGTGAATCATGTACCACTATTTAGGAAAATAGATATAGGCCTATTAATTTTAATAACTTTTTTCAAATAATATCTCCTGCTGTAGATTACAAGATAAACGGTTGTATGTGTGTGTGTGTGAGTCTGACAGTCATATTGATATGGCAGTGATACCAAATACCAGTTCTTTCTGATTAGGTTGATCAATACGGCTTTGTTGTGCAATGATTTACAGTTTACAGATCTACAGTTAAACAGTAGCCTATTCCAACTCATGTATATGTATTTTAAAGTGAAATTAAAATGTATTTGAATTGTATCAAAACACCTAGTATTCTTTTACGAATACAAACAAGTAAAACCGAACAACATATTCATTTTAAGTATGCTAATTACTAAGGCATAGTCAACAAAATTATATTTAAAATACATTGGTACAAGTTGGTACAAAGTAAGAATGTATTTGTATATTTTAAAGGCCTAGCTATAATGTATTTATGTGTGAATGAATTATTATACTTCATAGAATATATTAAAATGTTAAAAATGTTTTGCAAGATATCTTCCTTTTGAAAAATTTGATTTATGTTCATTACATATTTAAAATACTATATTGCAGTATAAGTCAGTGGCGGCTGGTGGAACATTTTCTAGGTAGGGAGCCACATCCAACAATTTTAGCATGCATTCCTGTATGATTTATCCCAGTATAACAAAAGGAAAATTATTAAGACTTGAAACATTTTAAATAAAGGTAATTTTTTGACCATTGAGGATAATTCCCACAAAACTATATTTTTAAGATTTTTCAATATAAAAAAAAATATATATAGTAATTTCATAATTCACAATTTTTATGTATATAGTGCAACAACAAAAACTTTGAGGAAAAAATAAATGTTAAATTTTTTTAAGAGCATTGTCAAGCTGCAATACCAAACAGGAGCACACGGAGATGCCAATAGACCAATACCAGTCACCTTAACCTGACTGTATATAGATATATACAGATCCATTCTGAATTATTAAACAGAGCCAAACACAAATAAAAAAAGCAAATAAAAACATTCTGAATTTGTCAAATGTGGTGATCTGAAGGAGGCTCAACATGACCAGTGAATGGTTCCTCTGTGAGTGTTGATGCCCATATGACTGCAGCAAACTCCTATAAAAACACACTTCTCCAGCGAGTGTCCTTCTAAAACACTTGCCAGACATGAGACCATACTGAAAAGCACACACACACGGTATGTTTGTTCGCACATTAATAACAGACTCGTGTGTCTAATGGTGTACGATTGCTGTACAGTATGTCACTGTAATAGTATTTACCTCCGTTACAGTTCATCTATCTAAGCTTTACTGGTGAGATACTGGTTTGCTTTATTCAATCCATACAGACTAGTCCTGACTTTGTATTTCTTATTAATAGAGGTATGTTTGTTCCCACCAATCGCTGCACAAGTTAAGGTTACGTATGATGACAAAAGCACGTTAGTGCTAGCCCTCCTGGAACTTATAGCGATTGCATTGCAGTCACAGGCCCTATCCCAAATGGCACACTTAATGTGCACTTGCGGACTTACAATGGCCGCCGCGTTTGTGTGTCCCAATCGTAATTTTAGCTTCAGAAGGGTGCTTACGAGCGCCACCTTTGCGGCCGCTATGAACTCTCGATGCGCACTTCTGCAGAGCCCGCATTCAAAGCGGCATTATGTCACGAATGTGTGGACTCAGAGGAGGCCCCCCAGGGTTTAGAGTGCAATGTGAGACAGGCCAAATGGCACAGTTTATGTGCACTTGCAGTCTTGCAGACTTACAATGGACGCCACGTGCACGTGTCCGTTAAGAAGACCACGAGACCGTAGGGTGTCCCATTAGTCATTTTAGCTTTCAGAAGTGTGCTCACGAGTGCCCCCTTTGTGACTGCTATGCACCCTCGATGTGCACTTCTGCCGAGCCTGCACTGAGGCGAGCTCCGCAGCAGATTTTTATCCGACAATCAAAGCATCATTATGTCACATAAGTGTGGACTCGGAGGAAGACCGCAAGGGTTGAGGGTGCAATTTGGGACAGGGCCAAAGACTCCTTTTTTTTTTCCTTCGAACTGCAGGCACTGTATGGAACTTGGGGTGATTCTCGGCCAGAGTGAAATCGCCCAAAAAGGGTTGGGACTCCACATAATGTGACTTGATGCTGATTGGACAAAACAGGCAGAACAAACAGTCTAGAACAGTGATAGCTGTGGTTGAATGTGTGATAGAAAAAAATCAGTCCTTTTAGTACTTTGGTTTTGCGTCGCCCTATCACCACCCCTGTAGTAGGTCTACATATGGTTATAAAAAGTATACTTGTGTTTTAGCATATTTCTTAAAAGCGTAACTAAGCATATATTTATTACCAACATACTTCTAGTATACTTTTTAAAAATATATTATTTAAAATATATTTAATGCACTTAAGGTAAGCATGTTAGGAGTACAATTGTACTAGCCTATAAATATACTATATGAATTTCAAGTACATTTTTAATACATTTAAGAGTACTTTTTCATGGGAACCATACATTTCTGCCAAAAAGTCCAGAAGACCAGCTTAACCTGGTTTTTCGGCAAGGATAGCATGCTTGTAGCTATGGTTTGTCAGAAAATAGGTTACCATGGTATAATTCTTCAGTAGATGTGGTTTGTGAGTGAAGCAGTATCATGTGTTTAGTAACACATCCTTTAACGTCACTATTTCAGACACTTCGAGCTGTTTTTTGTTGACTTCTGGCGATGCCACAGTTTGCTAGTTTGTTTTTGCTGTCTTATCTGCATTTTGCAATTCAGCATATCGCCTCCTCTCGTCCGTGTCCTCATAGTTAAAGAAAAACAAGTTCATAAAACAGTGACATAAAACAATTATTTGATGTCAACTTATTACCTAAATAAGGATAGAGTTGAATTACAAGGAAATCTGGATCTGATGAATGAAGCAGGAGAGGCCGCAGGATTAAAGATCAACACTGAAAAGACAATGACAATGGTGTTTGGACAAGAGGACATAGAAGAGGAACTGGAGATTGGGGGCAGAAGTATTGAAAATGTCACAGAGTTTGTGTACCTGGGTAGTCTACTGATCTGGGATAACGATTGTAACAAGGAGATCAAAAGGAGAATAGCGAGGGCAACGGGAGTAATGGCAGAGTTCAAGACAATATGGAACAGTAAGCATATCAGAACAGAGACCAAAATCAGCATAATCAGGACATGTGTGATGAGTGTGCTGCTGTATGCTTGTGAGACATGGACATTGAGGAAGAAAGACAAAGATTTACTGCGGGCGTTTGAAATGAAGTGCTACAGGAGAATCTTGCACATTCACTGGCATCAGAAAATCACAAACGTGGAGGTGCAAAGACGAGTTGGAAACACAAGGATCATCGTACAACTCGTCATGGAGAGGAAGCTCAGCCTGTTTGGACATATCTGCAGGATGGAGGACAAGCGACTGGTGAAGTGTGTGGTGTTTGGGATCATGGATGGACGGACATGGAGAGGAAGACCGAGTAGGGAGTGGTTGGATGACCTCAAAGAATGGTGTCAGAGGGACATCCACTCTCTTAGCAGGATGGCACAGGACCGTGCACAGTGGAAATGGAGCGTCAGACGGGCATTGGACACCAATGGGCGTGAGCCCATGGAATGATGGATGGATGGATATTACTTGAATAGCTGTACTGTCTTAGAGATTGTTACATCTTCATTCACCTCATAACTCACCTCCTTGCTAGTTCAAATATGCAGTTTAGGAAATAACTCTATAATCAATAAACTCAGTCGAAAATATTGATTTCAGCATTGATGATAAAAAGGACCTTCCGTTTAATGAGGTGACAAATCTTAAAACTATTTCCTGTACAAAATCGAGCCCAATTCACCCGCTTCTTCAAATGCAGAATTGCAGATAAACATCTAGCTCACCTGTTCATTTTTCAATGCAGCGGCAGACTCGCAGCTGATTGGCTGATAGGTGCACTCAGCCTCCTGATGTAGCCAATAGAAATGATTCAATGCTTTCCCACATGAAACCGCTATAAATTCGTCAGTTGCACTGAAACAAGCTCTCAGTAGACTAAGTGCCGGTAACTGCAGGAGGCACAGAGAGAGGAGAAGAGAGAGAGAGAGAGCAAAGGCAGCAAGGGGAAGACCATTCTGCACTAAAGGGCTACAGAACTTGTTTGCCTGCCTCTCAAAGGTATGTGTTTTGTTTTATTTTTTATAACTATATATTATTTTATAATTATGTAGGCCTATTTTATTTATACTATTTTTATTTTATTTTAAGCAAATGCTTGTGTATTATATTTAATAGTACAAATAATAGTAGTAATACAGTTAGTCTGTTTCACTACATTTAGTTTGTTACACTTTAAGACAAAGAATATTTTTCCTTCACACACTAAATGTTAATTTTACATTACAATTCCATTACAAAAAGTGCTAAACTTTAATAAGAATAATAATGCATGTGTGTTTGAAATACAAGTCACACTAAGATAAGCCTAAGATAATGTCATAATGTGTTATGTAGCTTAAATAGCTCTCTTTTTGATATTTTGCATCTAATCAATGTGTGGGATCTGTTGTAATGTGAATTTTGTAGTTTTGGGACCTCTCCCTGTCACTATTCTTACACTGTATTGCAAAACAGCCTGAATGACTTTGAAAGAACTGACTCTGAAAGTGATATGCATAACAAAGAACTTGTGAGTCTTTGAAGTGGCTTTAGAGGCTCATTCACACATCTTAATAAGAGTTCAATTCTTACTCAATTTTTAGGACTGTCTTCATTTTAGTTCTGTGTGCAGTGTGCTTCTATTTCATCCCATGCAGAAATGTTTAACTTGGTCATTACATTAAAATGACTTCAACACACCTCTCTCTCTTCTTTATCCACAGATTGTGAGGGTTGATTCCACCAGACACTGTCGACCACCCTTTTCCTCTCATCTGTCTGCTATCCTACTCCTTGCAGCCATGGCACCCACTCTAGCCACGGCATTTGCCCGCCGCTGGTGGATGTCAATAACAGCCATCATTGAAAACCTGCTCTTCTCAGCCGTTCTGCTAGGTTGGGGCTCCTTACTCATCATGCTGAAGTCTGAGGGCTTCTATTCATACCTCTGCACAGACCAAGGTAAGAATCCTTCTTAAATATAATGTAACATAAAGAACAAGAACTCAAGAAAACTTTGCAGCAATTTAGAAGAGCCATTGAGGAACATTTAGGTTACATGGTCCGCAAGTCAAGCTTGTGATCTTACCTATGAAAGAATTTAATTTAATGCATCAGTGTGTTTTATTTGTCACTACGCATATTGGCAAATTCCATCCATCCCTTCGTTTCAATCTGACGTTGAAACAAAGACTGTATCTGATAGTACTTGAAAGATCCTACTTTTAAAGTCACATGTGTATTGTACAGTAATCCATCACTGACAGTAGAGTTTTATGTGGAGTAAATAATTTCGCTCTACAGCAAAACACTCACGCTCTAAGGAGGGAGAATGACGTTTTGCCACAGGAGCCTCACAACCATAGACACCACAGACTTCCGTTAAATCAGCTGGTAGTCACAGTAAAACATAGGAATGTTGAAAGGCTTTCCACAGGGATCCTGGCCTAATCAAGTGCATCTTTAAATTGAGAGGCCTACCGCCTGTCAGATGTAAAATAAGATGTTTATCATCTCAGTTAGAACCGCAGACCTGCTGATTTGCTCATAATTGATTGATTGAACTGTCTTTGGTATTGATTAGCATCACATTAGAACATGTTTCGGTCTTTTTGTGGCTGGTAATGCCCTTTTATCACTGTCCTGTTCTCTCTCAGGCATTTTGGGCTTGATTTAATAAAAGATGAGGACATTGAGACCTATTTAACCACAAAAGCTGGTTTGAAATTCCCAGGCAGACAAGAAAAAAGGGGTAGAGGATGGGCAGAAGATGAGAAAAAGAGTTGTTTGTGAAGGAAACAGTAGGAGGCTTATCGTTTGGGTAGATCTAGGAATAAAACTTCTTCTGGGTGGAGTGGTGGGCATCTTACGTGTCTGTCTGTCTGCTTGGCATGGCATTTTTGCATGGAAAAGTGCATATTGTTCCCTTTTGCTGCTGTCATAGTTCCCGTTTTTTGACATTACTCAGCTGATTTGACTGTCCTTTCGGTCAGTCACATTATTGTGACGTAATAAGACTGTCTCAGCAAAAATCATCTGTGTTCAAGACAGTATAAGTCCACAGATAAGTCTCAAAGGACAATATCTTGAGGCATTAGTCTTTGACCATTTTGAATGATGCGAAGCATGTGAGGACTCTTGTGGTTTAGTACATTAGCTGAGATTTTCCATAATGCAATCTTTGAAGTTGTCACGATAAGAGTTTTTATCACGTTCAAGCTTTCTCAGAAATGTGGTTAGGTACACTTTATATTGTGTGTGTGTATAAGCGTGTGTGGCATTCACTATCTGTTCCTTACATTTTATCAGATCTGGCCACCAAACTAATGCTGTGAATGAAAAGAACAACCGCTCCTTTTCACTCCTTCTTGTGCCCTAATCTGTGCCCAAATCTTCTTATTATTAATGTGTTAAAATGTTTACAGTTTCCTTTAGGAATGTGAGTTTATTGTTAGTACTTCGCCATTTCAAAATTTTAAGATCATTTTGAGAATTTCCATCAAAAAAACTATTTGATCTCCATGTGACACTCATATTCAGAAAGGCATCATGTGGCAGTTGGGCCATCAGAAAATTGGTGAATATTATATCACTATCAAACCAATGTATTACAGTGATGTTAAGTAATAAACCCCTCAACTGAGGTTCAGTAGGTTCATGTATGCTCCTCTATCAACGCTTCGATTGAATGCACAGACTCCCGACCTGTTTTTTTTTTTTGTGCTGAGACCAGGTGACTGTTATCTCTCCAGGTGTGACTTGCACATTTGCACATCAGTGTGGCCTACGTACACAATCTTTGGTGCATCTTTTGTAGTGTTTATAGTGGGAACACTGTTCACACATCAGCTCAGTTTAGAAAAGAAGCCAGAGCAAGCCTCAGTTCTTAGCAGTCGAAGTAAAACCCAACCCTTCATGTAGCGTTAAAAAGTTCACAACCAGGTGCCAAACATGTCAGAATATTCTGCACTCAGTTCTAAAGCACACTTGGAGTTGGAAACCTCCTCTTTGTTGTAGTAGGAAGGCACGTGGGTCATCAGGATGACACTGGCACAGCTGAGTGGATAATTATAGCAAAGTCACTGTTTCCACACCAATAATGCCACTGGGTGGTATATTGAGGTTTGAAAGAAAGATTTTGGTCTAATTTACTCACACTTCTCAAGTAAACTGTCATTTTTCCAGCCACATTTAGCATTTTTCAGAGAAATATCCAGATTAGTATAAGGTCAGGTCTGATTATCTAGTTTATATGTCTCCAGTGAGCCAGCAGGTATTAATTGAGTGTCACCTGGTTCGGTATCAGTAGTTTATACCTGTATGTACAGTTTCTCACAGAAGTGAGTACACCCCTCACATAAATATGTTATTATACAGTGGTGTGAAAAGGTTTTTGCCCCCTTCCTGTTTTTTTTAATTTTTTGCATATTTGTCACACTTAAAAGATTCAGATCATCAAACAAATTTTAATATTACAAAAAGATAATGCAAGTAAACACAAAATGCAGTTTTTAAATGACGATTTCATTTATTAAGGGAAAAAAGCTGTCCAAACCTACGTGGCCCTACGTGAAAAATGTATTGCCCCCTCCTGTTAAATCATGAAAGAACTGCAATTAACCACATTATTTTAGAAAGCTGAGTTAAATTTCACTAGCCACACCCAGGCCTGATTACTGCCAGACCTGTTGAATCAAGAAATCTCTTAAATAGAACCTGTCTGACAACGTGAAGCATGCTTAAAGAGCAACACTTCATGCCGTGATCTAAAGAAATTCAAGAACAGATGAGAATCAAAACAGTTAACATGTATCAGTCTGGAAAGGATTATAAAGCCATTTCTAAGGCATTGGGACTCCAGCGAACCACGGTCAGAACCAATATCCACAAATGGAGAAAGCTTGGAACAAATGGTGAACCTTCCCAGGAGTTGCCGACCAACAAAAAATTACTCCAAGAGCACAACGACGACTAATCCAAGAGGTCATAAAAGAACCCAGAACAACATCTAAAGAACTGCAGGCCTCACTTGCCTCAATTAAGGTCAGTGTTTATGATTCAACAATAAGAAAGAGACTGGGGAAAAACGGCCTCCATGGGAGAGTTCCCAGGCAAAAGCCACTGCTAACCAAAAACAACACACAGGCTCGTCTCTCATTTGCCAAAAAAAAAATCTTGATTATCCCCAAGACTTTTAGTTAAATATTCTGTGGACCGATGAGACAAAAGTTTAACTTTTTGGAAGGTGTGTGTCCCGTTACATATGGCGTAAAACCAACACAGCATTTCATAGAAAGAACATCATAGCAACAGTCAAACTTGGTGGTGGTAGTGTGATGATCTGGGTTTGCTTTGCAGCTTCAGGACCTGGACGAATTGCCATATTTGATGGAACCATGAATTCTGCACTCTCTCAGAAAATCCTGAAGGAGAATGTCCGGCCATCAGTTGTGACCTCAAGCTCAAGCGCACTTAGGTTATGTAGCAGGACAATGATCCCAAACACACCAGCAACTCCACCTCTGAATGGCTCAAGAAAAAAAAAATTAAGGTTTTGGAGTGGCCAAACCAAAGTCCGGACTTCTTCTCGTATGACCACATTTCCACACCTTTGACGACGACTGATCACACATGCCATTTGTCCACTATGCCGCCACACGGACCCCGTCTAGAGCCCACCCCACTGTGGGCTGAGATTAACATGACACACAGTCTCTGCGCACCACCCCCCCCCCCACGGAGACAAGTACAGTCTGCCGACGTGAACAGCAACAGGAGTTTGTCAGACCCCTCCTGTGGAGCGTGTATCCTTACGAAGCTACCTGCGCCCCCCAGCTTGAATGACACAAGCGCACACGCACGAGGTTGGCGTTGCACCGGGGGTGGGTGCAAGCGTGGCCACAACAGTTATTAGTATTTCGGGGGGTCCATTACTTTCCACGTAGTGGCCAGGCAGTGTGGACAGCTTTTTATCACCTTACATAAAGGAAAATAGATCAGTTTAAAACTGCCATTTTGCCATTTACGTTGCCATTATCTTTGCTGTAACTAATCGACAATAACACATGTTTGATGCGCGTGGATACCTGATACTCGTTCGACACCAGGTGGTAACAAATATGCAAAAAATGTAAAAGTAATGACGACGCAACGTCTCGGGGGGCCAAACCTTTTCACCACACTGTATTTTTGTGACAACACTGAAGAAATGACACTTGCTACAATGTAAAGTAGTGAGTGTACAGGTTGTATAACAGTGTAAATTTTCTGTCCCCTCAAAATAACTCAACACACAGCCAATGTCTAAAACGAGCTGGCCACAAAAGTGAGTACACCCCTAAGTTAAAATGTCAAAATTGGGCCCAATTAGCCATTTTCGCTCCAAGGTGGTGTATGGACTCGTGTCGTGTACGAAGGGTACGACACTGAAAGGGAGAGAACGAGATTAACGCGCACAGTCGTGAAAATGTGGGAGCAGGGATGTGTTAAAATTTGGGGTCTGTTATCGCTCCACTTCTCATTACTGCGGTACGCGAAGGTGCTAACAGCAGGGGCACCCTCGACATGAGCACAAAGGACGCATCTCCTGAGGCGATCTGAAGAAAATAGATGTTGACTCATAAGATGGCGTGACGAGACGGTTTAGTCAAAGAAGACTGCCAAGACCCTGAAACTCAAGCTGCCCGACACACGGTGGCGAAGACCCCTACAGCGGTTGTAATGGACAGGTGTCTATCCTGAACAGCCCCGCATGGCGACCGCATAAGAAGTTGAAATGCATAGCTAGTAGAAATCAATCATCCCAGAGAGTTGTGTGTTGGGACAATAGGACGTATGAGTGCTGCAGACATTGCCCTGCAAAGGATGTGAAGAGCAGTCGGTGGGGGGGGGGTCAGGCATGTCAGTGCTAGGACCATACGCGCACACTGCCCATCAATTGCGAGTGCCATGGCCTGTGCTGCTCCCAGAAGAAAGCCTCGTCTAAAGATGATGCCCAAGAAAGCCACGCAAACAGTTGGCTGGGAGAGACAAGCACAGACTAAGGACCATGGTTCAAGTAATCTATGTCTGTGGTCTGATGAGACAAGATAAACATTATTTGGTTCAGATAGGTGTCAAGCGGTGGACGAATGATGGCACGCTAGGCAACCAGAGGAGGTTAGTGTACCAAAGACAAGTGTGGCTATTGCCTACGTCCAAGCCAACCTTGGTGGGGGGAGTGTCATGGTCTGGTGGCTGCATAGTGCTGCCCCGGCACGAGGAGATACAGTTCATGATTGGGAACCACTGAATGCCAACCATGCTACTGGGAATAATGAAGCAGAGCATTGAAGCCCTTCCTTCGCGGGAGAAAGGGCACGCCCCCCACGCGGACCAAGTAAGTTTGCCAACATCAGATAAGCGACACCAAACACACCTCCAAGATGCACCACTCCTTGCTAAAGAGCTGACCCCGGGGGGATAAGGATGCTGGATTGGCCATGCATGAGGCATCCTCCAAGGAAGGGTGGAGTAGGAGCGCAGGTCTCTAACACTCCACAGGCTCCGGTGATGTCGTCATGCAGGAGAGAGAGGAAGAGGACTCCAGTGGCCAAACATGTGAAGCTCTGGTGATAACTCCTGCCCAGAGGGTTAAGCCAGTGCTGGAAGATAATGGTGGGCGCACAAAATATTGACAATTTGGGCCCAATTTGGACATTTTAACATAAGGGTGTACTCATTTTTGTGGCCAGCGGTTTAGACATTAAAGGCTGTGTGTTGAGATATTTTGAGGGGACAGCAAATTTACACAGTTATACAAGCTGTACACTCACTACTTTACATTGTAGCAAAGTGTAATTTCTTCAGTGTTGTCACATGAAAAGATATAATAAAATATTTACAAAAATGTGAGGGGTGTACTCACTTCTGTGAGATACTGTATGTGTGTGGTGAGATAATATGGAACAGGATTGTACAATAGTCCAAAAGGATGATTATAAACATTGTTCCTGCAGCAGAACAAGATAAAGGAAGAGCAAATGTTCATCTTTCTTTTTTCTATCATTCCCATTCCCAGGTTTTACTGAGACCACATAATGGTGATTCCTCATTCCAAGCATTTTACTGCTGAGTGAAAGTTTATCTCAGACACCTTGGAGAACAGCCGAGAAGACCAACTTAAATCAGAATTCATTCCAGGCTGGTTTATACTGGTCTAGCCATGCTGTTCAGTGGTGAAGCTCGGTTAGTGATTTGGAAGTTCAAGTATTTTGTGCATTTTCACTAAATGGATACCATAGCTACAAGTTAAAGGGGTAGCTCATGACTTACTTTCTTCTGTGGGAAAAAAAGAAGATACTTTGAAGAATGTCTGAGTTTCCATACAACAAAAGTCAATGTTGTTTGGACCCCAAAGTTCTGCAAAATAAATTTTTTTATGTTCCACAGAAGAAAAAAACTCATACAGGTTTGGAACGACATGAAGGCGAGTAAGTGATGACCTTCTCAGGTGTCCTTGTTTATATAAAATGCTCAGACAATTCTGAAATCTTGAAGCAATGTTGGAATGTCCTTACCTTAATCCACTGACCGTTCCACCCATGGTGTGTTGACAAGGCTGTAGAGTGCAAGTTTTGAGAAACCCAAAGAACTATGATGAGGTATGGGAGTCCACACATGTTGCATCTGCATGATTGGACAGCAACCAGAATTACAAGTACCTGATGCTTACGTCACAGTATAAGTGATTACGCGTTTTTTACACCAACATCTGACTTTTCTCACTCTCTGTCTCTTTATCGACATGATTTAGAAGAAATGGTAACCTGTTGAGTAGTGCAACTCAAATAGGTTGGATATTAGGTCATATCAGTCAGTGTTCAAGCTGATTTTTGGAACATGGTAGCTCTGCTGCATGGTAGCTTAGCCTTTTATCTCTCTTTTCTTCCTTCTTTCCCAAAGGATATAGCTCGATTGCAAACCTCTCCTTACCAGCTGTTCCTTCATCACTGTCGAATGATGAAGAATATGAATATGAAGAGTTCCAGTCTCCCCAACATGATGGTGGGGTGGAGATGGTCCCTCTAAACCATCCAGAGGACAATCTGAGGATGAACGGCTGGCTCATTTGTAAAGAACAGGATGAGATGCTCAATTTGGCCTTCACCGTGGGCTCCTTCCTCCTCAGCGCCATCACACTCCCTCTCGGAATCGTCATGGACAAATACGGCCCACGCAAACTCCGTCTGCTTGGAAGGTATAGCATGTGTTTAATTTTTCAATATCATTACTATACCAGTCACATGATAGATAAATTATTAATGAAATGAAAAATGTGTTAAGTGTGTATACTAAGGTCAGATCACAATACAGACGAATTACCAGAAAAGTGTTGAATTTTCCATTATCAACTGACCTCTGAGTGTTGTATCTTCATTTCCAGTGCCTGCTTTGCCCTCTCGTGCCTTATGATTGCTTATGGAGCCAGCAACCCAAATGGTAAGAACATCATATATGCAATTTATGTGTCCATATTTAGTGAAACAGACATCAATGTTGTAATAGATACTGATAATATTCCATCATTTAACATCTGCTTGTTTTTTCTAGATCTGTCTGTTTTGATCTTCATCGCTCTGACCTTTAATGGCTTTGGAGGAATGTGTATGACCTTCACTTCACTTACGGTGAGTGTGTGTTAACTTATTTATGAATGTACACTTTTTTTGTGTGTGTGTTTTGATGTGTTTTAACTTGCTTGCTCCAAGTTGCTTGTAATATTTACATTGCTAATTAAAGGGGTCATATGATGCGATTTCAAGTTTTCCTTTCTCTTTGGAGTGTTACAAGCTCTTGGTGCATAAAGAAGATCTGTAAAGTTGCAAAGACTAAAGTCTCAAAAAAAAAGATATTCTTTATCAAAGTTAAGACTCTACCATGCCCCTACCTAAAACGGCTCATTCTAACACGGCCCCACATGTCTACGTCACGATGTGGGAAGATTTACATAACACCGCCCAAATGTTCACGCAAAGAAAGAAGGTGTAACTTTTATTCTAGCTGTAGTATTGTTGCTGCCGCCATGTCGTGAAGACGCGTGTGTGTCTGTGTTCTGTGCGTTTCGTTGTGAAAGCGAAACTACTTTGTTTGGCCTTCCAAAAGAGGACGATATGTTCTTCGTCATGCCTGGAGCTGATCCGTGCAGGTCGCTGAGGAAATACATCAACTTGGATTGACGTCAACATCAACATCAACGCTGTGGATCGCCGGATCGGCTTTCACCCTGGACGAAGCGGAGTCCAGCCTGGGGGTCATCACATGTGGTTGCCGCAAGCACGCCGGCCGCCTCCTTCGTCTAATCTGCCTGGCACACGTCTCAAGCCCACAGCAATTCCCTTCACTCTGTCCGCCACCGTTCACTCTAGGCCCGCCAGCGAAACTTTTTTGTTTGGCCTTCCAAAAGAGGACACGACTAGAAATCAGTGGTTAAGTTGTATTTACAACACTGTTCCAGAACAGTTCAACCCAAATATTCAGATGTGTGCAGCGCATTGGAGAACAGTGCGCTGCACACATCAAGGTTTGTTAGATTAAGCAATTGGGTGAAAAACAAGTGATTATAATGGCACATTATGTTCTTAGATAATAAATGTTTATATTTCAGGTGATCTATGACCTTGGTGTGACCTTCATCACGGTTCTGGTGGTCTGGGCGGGCTGTGCAGGCCTGGTATTCATCAATACATCCCATCTGATATTCAGCTTAGCCAATAAGGGTTTTTCAGTGGTTGATTCTTGAATTGTTACATTGGGTGCCTTTGATTCTGCTACATCCAGGCTAGTTAGACGTCTCTATGTCTCTTTTTCCTCAATCTCGCTTATTTGAGCGTCTCTCAAGCGTAGTGCAGCAGATTAATCATTAGGCCCATCTGTGCATCTTACTTCAGAGTTTTTCCCGCTGACTCGCTCTTGTTGCTGCACTTGGTTCCATGCAATTACTCCTAGATGATGTACTATCCAGGTGCTGACCCATAACCCCCACCCCCCCCCCCCCCCCCCCCAAAAAAAGAATAGCATGCGGTTATCATGCACTCAGCATGATCTGAGGAACTATTTGACCATGACCAAGAACACTCACACCCAGAGTACAAATTTACTTTTTGCCACACGTTAATGGCCATGAACTGAGAAAATTAAAAAGAGATACATGCTTCAAAATGTGAAGATTACATTGATGGCTTAATGCAAAGGTTTGATGCTAATAATGGGAGCGTTCTTGCTTGCCAATGTTGCCTTTCTCCCTTGAAGTGTAAATGAGGTGGCAAAGTTGCATTACAATTGATTTTGGAGAATACCTTCACACCAGTTCTGACAGGAATTCTCACAAAACTCAACTCTTTCATTACAAACCTGCTGATCACACACTTTCAAATGCATTCTTGCGTAACAGGACACTCGCTGTTGCTCATCCACTTGTTGTCACAGGAACAAGGCATAACTGTGAGCAGGCTGCCCCAGTCTGTGCTCCAATTAGAGTCATAAAAGAGACTCGGCTTCTGCCGGTTCAGACTGGATGGTTAAATCCTCAGTTCTTACTGCCCCAGTTATTTCAGTTTTATTGACAATGAGGAACCGAAAGTAAAGTACAAAGGAAATGTGGATTAAGTGTTCAAAAATATTTTGGGGCCACTGGTAGTGTTCTAGTTTTCTAGTCATCTGTCAATTATTCTTTCTCTTATTTCTTTCTTTCAATCTCCCAACCTCGTTCTGCGGCTGTAGTTAGTGCCTCTGAACTGAAACTGCTTTCACTGTTGATTTGCTGTGCTTTCGTCAGTTCATAATTGTTGGCCATCTCTCCTTGCCTGTTGCCATTTTTAGAGAAAGACTGTGGATCATTTGTCTTCAATGCTCTGATTAGCCACAGTCTGAATAAGAATAGGATAAGAATATTACATTTTAAATTATAATTAATAAAAAGAACTTAAAAATACATGTAATTTAAATAGAACAAATAAACATGATTTTGCTCATATAAATTATATAATTACAACGATATAATCAAAAAATTTGAGAAAATTATATTCTTAAGTATTTTAAAAAAATCTTTCTTTCTTGCCGATTGTTAGGATTATTTAAATGATATTAAAATAATAAAAATGTATTTTTAATTTAAATAAGTATGATTGTTATGAGTTATATTACATTTTAAATGAATAAACAAATGAGATTAATTAAAAATTAATTTAACCAACTGAATCTGTTCCCATGTTTCCTTCCAGCTGCCCAACATGTTTGGTGACCTGCGTGCCACCTTCATCGCGCTCATGATCGGCTCGTACGCTTCCTCGGCTGTCACCTTTCCTGGGGTCAAGGTTTGTTAGATTAAGCAATTGGGTGAAAAACAAGTGATTATAATGGCGCATTATGTTCTTAGATAATAAATGTTTATATTTCAGGTGATCTATGACCTTGGTGTGACCTTCATCACGGTTCTGGTGGTCTGGGCGGGCTGTGCAGGCCTGGTATTCATCAACTGCTTCTTCAACTGGCCCTTGGAGCCTTTCCCTGGACCTGAGGACATGGACTACACGTAAGAAATACACATACACCCTTCTCATACACATTGAACATCTACAATATATGACACCCGTTCCGTATTTGTATCTCTCTACCTCTCTATCTATCCAGTGTCAAGATCAAGTTCAGTTGGCTGGGATTTGACCATAAGATTACAGGAAAGCAGTTTTATAAGCAGGTGACGACAGTGGGCAAGCGTCTTAGCGTGGATAACACTCAGAAACAGAAAGAGCTTGCCAAAGAGGGTCACAAACTCTGCCTGTCCACCATGGACCTGGAACTGCAGTGTGAGGCCAAGAAGGAAAGTAAGTGACAATTTTTAAGCAGGTCCGACACAAGAAAAGACCGAAAATATGCTAGTATGACAGGCCAATAACTAATTTAAACTAACTCCATTTTCCTTTTCTTCCATGCAGCTCAGTCGTTCATGCAGAGTATTTTCAGCCCTCTCTTCATGTTGAGTCTGGTGACCATGTGTGTAACTCAACTACGTCTCATCTTCTACATGGGAGCCATGAACAATATCTTGGAGTCCCTCAGCGGAGGAGATCTCAACACAGGTGAATAAGCATGTTTGAATGTGTTTGCAGGGTAATTCTGATTTGAGAATGCAGCATCAACTTTTTTGGAAATGAAAACAAAACAAAACAGTAATTCTGATGTGTGAACACACCAAAACATATTTTCAGAGCAACAAAAACAAAAAAAAACATTTGAATTATGACAATTCAGATATGTAAATGCAGAAAAACATCTGGCACTATTGACATTATAACTGGCTTTTAAATTGCTTTTCTTTTTAAACTATTTTTGCAGTTGAGAGAATGGAATTGGGTAAGAATCTCAGTAGCACAGTAGAAACCAGTAGAGCGTGTCTTCCCTAAAGCTTGTTATTCTAACATTTAACCTTCTCCTGTACTCACGTCAAGCGTAACCCACTCCCTGCCCACCTGTGCTCTGGGCATTAATACAAGCCTGCAGAGCGCCATAAACTATTAACCAGAGTAGTTATTAACTAACCTCAGATGCTATCTATTACACAGTGTTATAATCTGTCTCTCTCTTGCTCTCTCAGTGAGCCTCTACACCTCCATTTTTGGCATGATGCAACTCTTGTGCTTGATGACGACGCCGGTCATCGGTCAGATCATGGACTGGAAGCTGAAAGAATGCGATGATGGAGAAATCAATGAAAAAGAGCCCAACAAGTAAGTTATGAAACACTTTTGAGTGATCTATGGATGTAGACGTGACATAAAATAAATCATGTTTGAAGCTCAAAATTCTAGGAAAAAAAAAAAAGACAGCTGTTTAAAATGTGTCTCTATTTGCTCCTTGTCTCCAGGGACGAGCCCCAGCCCAAACGCAGAGACAGACAGATTCAGAAAGTCACCAACGCCACACGGGCCTTCATCTTCACCAACATCCTCCTCGTCGGCTTTGGCATCACCTGCCTAATTCCCAACCTCCCTCTTCAGGTGTGTGTTGCATCCGGAATTAATCTCGCAATATGACGAGCATTGACAATATTACTGAACATTTGACAATATTACTGAATATTACTGGTTGACACATTTAATGTTGCACAATGCAGTGTTTTTTTTAAAAATAGTATGCAGTATATAAGTTTTTTAAAATAAATTTTTCTGTATGCTCTGTTGTTTACCAGTGTTGTTATTGTTAAATATGACTAAAACTAAAGCTATTAACATTAGTTTTCAGTCAATGAAATCAAGTAAAACATACATTTTGGAAGAAAAAAATAAACTTAAAAAATGTAAATGAAAATTAGAAAGGTTGCCTGGCAACTAATTGAAATAAGTTTAAGTTAGTACTAAAATTACTCAAATAAAAAATATATATAAACAATAAAAAACCAAAACATAAAAAATGAGGAAAGAACATTACTAAAACTAAAATAAAAAAAATGCAGAAAATAAAAGTTAATTTAAAACATTAATAAATAATATAATACATGAATAATAACATAGTTGTATACTACTATATACTACTTTTTTTGTTGCTAATGTAATATTCATGGCTTTCTGTGCATGTATTTGTATAGTGTGCACAGTAAACATAGTACATATTGCAGCAATATTAAGAGTAGTATGTTAGTATGCTGTTCTATTTATTGTGCAGAGGAAGGCTATTGCTAAATTTGGAATAGCATACTACTCTTATTATTTATTTCTTATGGAGTAGTATGCAAGTATACCATATAGCAGAAATAGTAAGAGTAGTATGTACACAGAAAAAAAAGCAACACGCTTATTTCTTGCTATTGGTACCTGAATTGTCTGCATAGCTGTATAGCATCTCCCCCTAGTGGCCTAATTATGAAACTAGCATGTCACCTGCTAATTTTACCATAAGAAACAACAGAATAAACAAGTTTATAATGTTTGATTTTGTCACCTTATGTCATCTCTCTCTAGATGCTCTCGTTTGTCCTTCACACCATCGTCAGAGGCTTCATCCACTCCGCCATCGGTGGACTTTACGCTGCTGTGTGAGTTTATCGACATTATCTGTAAAACATGATTAAGTTCTGCTTGTGATCATCACTTTCATCTGTAATGGCTGCATTTAAATCATATAATATGATAAAAAATAATCTGTTTGTGTGTCTGCAGGTACCCATCATCTCAGTTCGGCAGTCTGACAGGAATGCAGTCATTGGTTAGCGCTCTGTTCGCTCTGCTGCAGCAGCCTTTGTTCATGGCCATGATGGGACCACTGAAGGGAGACCCACTCTGGGTATGACACACAGCAGAGAGCTTTAGTAATGCTAAATGGATTAAACGCCCATCAGGCATGTTTTGACCTCCTCTGTATGTTTTTGTTTGCTGGTGTAGGTGAATGTTGGTCTGCTGGCTCTCAGCATGATGGGCTTCCTGTTACCACTCTATCTACTGTACTTCAGGAAAACCCTGCACAAAAAGAGGAAGGAGAAGGAAAATAATGCTAAAATCTATCTCAAAATCAATTGCACTGACGTACCAGAGGCATTTGTATAAAGAAAGCAGATAAAGGGAAAAACAGAGGCATGAGAATATCATCCCAGCAAGACAAAACCACAAACGCAGAGACGATTAAACACTGTTGTGCCTCTTTCTTAGAGGTTTATTGAGTAACTCAGTGGACGAAAAGAGGAATGAGAGAGACAGGAAGCAACATGGGAAATGTGGCATCCCTCTTCTTTGACATTGTATTTGAATTGAAACAGATATTTTATGTTACGCATGTACACATGTGATAAAGTTTCTTTCAACCCTGACTGTTTCTCCATAATCTAAACCAGGGGCATTTCAGGATACAGCATATTAGTATGTGCTTTTTTTATATACACTGTTTATGCCAATTGGACATTTTTGAGGAGGACTGAAGCTAGCCTGGCCTGCACAGACGATGTAATGATGTCAGTTTGTCTGTCTTGCCCAGGAACACCCAAACACCCCTAGTCATTCAACTAAACTTCACATGGGATTTCAGTGTAAACCATTATAGCCCCAGTTTTCGCTGTAATAATTGTGGTGCAATGCAATTGTATTCACTAAAGACCACATTTTTCCTTCATAATGATCCACAAAGGGCCTTTTACATTTTTCTATGGAATAATGTTGTATTTATGAAAAAGATCTGATCACTTTTGATCATAGGTACTTTATGAAAGCCACAATTTATGCATTTCATATATTTCTTTACTCTACATGGGCATGAGATGCATACATTAAAGAGGCTGAAATGCTTATGATCTGCAGTGAGTGACTGATCTGCGAGGTGATGGCTGAAGATGTCAGCGCAACAACAGCACTTTTAACACATGTCCCATAAACCCCCTCAGGACCCATAGTTCCCTTTTTCTGTCTTTCTTTCACTAACATTCTGTGATATTTCAGAGTGTGTTAAGAGTCACTTATGTGTCACTGATCATAGGATCAAAATGTAATGGACCTCTGAAGTAAAATATCATAGAAAGCACAACGTAACTCACAGATGTACCTTTTGTGTGGTTTACAGTGACGTTAGCGATGCTGATGGGAGGACTGGAGCCACAGATACTGTGGAAATGTTGGTATGGTGTGTATGTATTTATTTCTTTAAAATCTAACTGACCATATGGACAATGCAGCCTTATATGCAAAGTTTTTTTTTTTTAGATTAACTTACATCTCAGTGTCGCACTGGCTGTTTGTTTGTTTTTTCAAAAACCTTCATGTATTGTTCTATATGGCATTACTGTTGAGGATTATATTCAATAAAATGTTTAATTATTGCTAATTTGTCATGTATTATTATTTTATAGTGAAAACATCATAATAGTGTCTATTACATTCATTGTATGATTAAATATATCTTTAATCAATAAAGAAAAGCATGAGTTTGTTTACTCTGACAAAATTGTTAGTGTCGTTTAACATTTGACCAGGGGTCTTTAAAACCAGTGGAGAAAAATGCAAAACAAAACCAAATCAAACATGTTATTCTGTTTTCTAATGATGGGAAATTATTTAAAATAGAATTTAATCGGAATATTTCAATTGTAATTTCACACTATTCTTCTTATTGTATAACAAAACAAAACAACAGTTTTGTTTTGTCTATTAATAACAGAAATCATGAGATTAATTGTGATTGTTTCATTCTGCTTGGACATAAACTACTACGCTAAAAATATCTTTATAGTTTGTTTTGTGGGGAAAAAGTTGATAATATTTTATTTTGTGTTTATACTGTACAAGCATTAACATTTTTTTATTATTTAAACATGATTTTAACTATTTTTTATTTTATTGTATATTTTTCTGGTTGATATATCACACTTACTTTTCTCACATTGTATAAATTAGCTTTTTATAAATTAAAATGTAGAAGTGCCTTTATTCCTCTCAGGGATCATCATCATTCTGGATACTTCAGTGGCATAAAAAAAAAATAAGAAAAGCTGACTCCTCATTAAAGTTAGAAATCAGATCTAAAATGTTCTATACATAATTAGATTACAAGTCTACTGCACAAACAGATACATCTAGTTTTGGAATATATAAACAAACAGTGTGAATGGGAGACACTGTATTTATTTACTGTATTTAATGTTTTGAGAAACGCTTTGATGGAGGGCAGATCATACTGTAAATACATGAAAATAATCGGATGGTGGGGTCTGTCTCCAGATGTGCTATAAATAGACTGCACCAGTTTATCGTTACATAATTTGTGACAGATTGTAATTTGACTGATAGAGAGCTATGCGACCACCTGCTGTTACATCACACAAGCGACCACCTCAGACCATCCATCAACGAGCGTCCCCGGGGTTTATTATTATTATTATTTTTTAATAATACATTAAGGCTGACCACGATCACCCCCTCCTCATCATCACCCATGACGTCATCACTCCTATGTCACAGCATCAGGGGTTGTCGTTGACGCCCCCCTCGGCCCCGATCAGGAAGTGAATCTGTGGGAAATAGAAAAGCGGTCCCTAGAATGACATAGAAGCGGGTGAGGTGGGGTAGACCGAGACACCGGGACTAACGCAGGACTCGACACCTCTTTGGATTCATCCAGGTGCAAAGCCACGTTATCTTTGGAAGGCAGAAAGCACTGGAGAAAATGCTGATTAAAGAATTGTAAGTGCAGCGTTATTTTTGGATCTGATTGTGATGAGGGAGCATCCTCTGTCTGTCCATGCAGCGCAGGTAGGCTACCAGAGGCCATGGCGACATTGTAAACTTGACTTTCTCACAGTTCACATTTTAAAGCCCTATTTTTTAGACATTTAATATATAAATGGCTTTGGTGCATATTTATCAATTTACCTGGGCCTACAGTAGCTACACTTTATGTGTGTTTAAAACGTGCCTGTGACGTTTTGACTAGTGCAGTTATAACATTACCTCTGAATATTAAATATATATTTTTTAATCAGTTAGACGCTATTAAGAGGATGTTTTGGCACAGATATCCCATCAACCGAGTTTAATTGCCATTGTGTTATTGATACGCTCGTGAAGGTGAAACGGAGCGAATTGAGCACACCGCGTTCCGATATTAAATGACGCCTGTGTATTTATACTAATACTTTCAGAAACATCCCGTTCATTCATCACCATGTGGCCATGAGATTGGCTATATTCAAATCTTCGTTAAACCGTCCGCGCTTTTCAGAACAGCTGGATCCGTTCACCTTGCGCATGTTTCATTGAACCGCGCGACGAACTATAACTTAATAATATACTCCAAACCTCCCCCCGCCAGTCACCTTTGAAATATTAATAACCTTTCTTTGCCCACAAACACAGAAAGCACCGGCAGAAAGGTCACTGAAACCACGAGGCTGTATTCATCTTCAAACAGTGCAGATTATATTATAGCCTAATTCATAATATTTTCTGACGTGTTTATTGGCTTTAGATGGGTTTTGGGTAGTGTACACCATTTAAACAAATATATTATAATAAATATTTATTTTTTTAAATATTTTTTAAATTAAAAATAATTTCTGTTTGTAATTTTCAGGGAGTCTGTTAGCAGCTCAAATCGTATTTTGGCGCCTCTATCGTCAAATTATCGCAAAGACGTTTTCAACAAACGCGATAAATTTAAAGGTGTAAACTAGGAATGGGCGATACCACTTATTTTGTTTTCGATACGATACCGATATTTTTCAAGGCAGTATCGTCGATACCGATACGATACTTCTGAACCAAACTTTTAAATTATGAAATGTATTAAATTACTAAGAGTAAAATGGGTAATGATAACCACTTAACTTTATGTTTAAAACACATTTTAACATTCAATACGCATTAATTGTAATTTATATGGTTATATTTTTGTATACACATGGTTCAAATATGTTTTTTGTTTACACATGATTCAAATCTACAAATACTACAGTTAAACTACAGTCACTTTTTAGTAAAACCATGGTTCATTTTCATTAAGGACTGCCAGTGACAGGCTGTTGCATCCATAAAATGCAACTTTTTCATTCTGACAGTGTATGATTTCTATTAACATTACAGAATAGAACATGATCAATATTATCTTTCAACGTTCAATTTAAATAAATGTAATTGTACAAACTATGTAGGGTACGATTTCAATTTGTTTATTGTGAAATAACTCAAACATATGTTTTTATTTCTGTCCTCTGATAAGCATTGTTCAGGGCTGCTGTTCCCAAAAGCTTTAATGCTTTCTTATGATACTTTTGGGAAACGCAGCCCTGTTTGAATGCAATTTTAGAAGTGAGTGAACGCTCTCTGTGATTGATTGGTTCTGATTGACATTTGCGTGTGTTCAGAGGAGCAGGAAAATAGTTCTATCCTACACAATTACTTGCTAACAAAGGTTATTCAATGCATTTGTACGCATTATTATTAATATTTTAAATAAACAAAATCACTGGTAAATAAAACACACCTTAGTATCGATATTTTTAGTTTGAGTATCGATATTTTCGATACTCGCGTCAGTATCGATATATCGATACTTAGGATCGATACGCCCATCCCTAGTGTAAACCCACTCTAATAAAGTGAAAAATATTGACAGTAATTTTGTTTTGTTAGCACAAGATCCAGACAGCGATTGAGCAGCTGTTGCCAGGGCCGGATTTACGCATAGACATTCTAGGCACGTGCCTATGCTTGCTCGTCCAGGGGGGGCCCAAACACAATAAAGAGATATATCATATTTTTGTTATACTATGGGATATCTACAAGAGTAAAAGAACCAAAACCCCAGAAGACATTGAGCAAATCAATTACAACAATAGGGTTTTATTTCTCAGTAGCAAGGTTCTTGAAGCAGTTCAACTTAAAGATTCGCTATTAGTAGATGCTGCTGCTGAATACTGCTGAGAGACGCACAGATGCAAGTATTCACACACACTTAATCTCTCTCTCTCTCTAATAACTGCGTTAGCCTGCAGGCCATTAAAATTATTAGAGAAATAATGCACTCCCGAAGTGGTTATGTTGCCACGTCGCCCCACCTATTAACGGAATGGTCTTTCTCAGTTCTCAAACAAATTAAGAACCTACATTCGATTTTTATTGACTGAACGCAAGCACTTATTGCGATAGAAAACACTGTAACGGTTTCCACTGATTAAGAAATATTTTTGTTTGCTTGGGTGGTAATATTAGGCCTATTATATTAATAGGGAAGGGGGCCCCAAAAATTTGTTTTGCCTATATCACGAAAAGAGGTAAATCCGGCCCTGGCTGTTGCCATGGTTATTTCCTACGCAAAGTCGATTTTTGTTCGCTTTAGCGCACTCTGAAGTAAACTTCTTTGGTTACTGTGTAAACTTAGGGCACTTTCATCTGGTTAGGCTGGGACACCAGCATTATACCAGTTAACAAGCAAACCATCTGGTTTTTCTCATGCAAGCTACATTTGTCCTTAAAGTGATACTTCACCCTAAAATGAAAATTATGTCATTAATTACTACACCCTCATGTCTGTCCAAATCTCCGTGAAGTATCCCTTTTGTCATCTTTGGACCACCACCTCCTAAGCGAAGTTGGGATATGTTTCTATACAAATTCATCCGTCGAGCTTCTTCTGACCCACTAATCCTACAACAGCAAGGGAACTACCACGTTCAAGGCACAGAAACATAGAAAGAACATCGTTAAAATGGTCCATGTGACATCTGTGGTTCAACCTTAATTTTATGAAGCTATGAGAATACTTTTAGTGCACAAAGAAAACAAAAATAACGACTTTATTCCAATGATTAATTCTCTTCCGGTCAGTCTCCACCACTATTCACGACAATACCACGACACATGTGTGTGCATTCCTCTGCTTGTTAACAAATCACATCCGTGTTCTACGTCAGAACGCCGGCTCCTGCGTCAAAGCAGCATCACATGCATGTGTCGTGGTACTGTTTGGAATGACATGAGGGTGAGTAATTAATGACAGAATTTTCATTTTTGGGTGAACTATCCCTATCAGAAATACCTCTTTCTCTTTAATTCCCCTGCTGAGGGGTTCTTGCAGGAATGAGTACGCACACATCTTCTGAATGACTCAGCCACGAGCTGAATCTCTTCAACGCGACGCATGTAACAAGGACGCGCTGCAAATGTATTATCATGTGTCATACGCTCCTCGTCGCCGGCATCTCTCTGACGTCACTTTCAGCCACGTCATGGAGATTTCAAGGAATAGAGAGGGTTCCGCAGAGAACGAGGTGTCCATTATGCATCATATGTAGCTTATGATTTTAAATAAAAATATGACAATCTTCATATTTTAGAAATGAGCTTACTGCAATAATAAACGAATAATAACAAATGGCACGTTGTTAAGAGGATCCGGTTCTCTTGGCTCTAAAGTGGATGCTTGTACACCTCAGGTCCCTCAGGGTTTGCTGTCCATGGTACTTTCACTAATGCACAAAAATAACTTTCAACAATAAAAATACCCTTGGGTGAAGAATTAGACCTTTAACAGGAATTGAAATGTGGTTTGAGTTTCAGTTTTGATCAGTTGTATTTAATACAGATTAAAATCCAATTTGAATGTTCCTTATGTACTCTTTTTGGATAGTTAATGATGAGATTTTCTTTAATTATTATTTACATTTATGAAGGTAATAAGGTGTTTAAAAACAGTAGTGAAATGAGATCCATATAAATTTTAAACTTAAATCTTGATGTTTATAATAAAAAAGTCTATGGATGTTATGCATTAAACTCAACATATAAGGATTTTTGTGCTTTTATTAGACTATATGCTACTCGCCGTATTGGCCAGAATATAAGACTACCCTGATTATAAGACGACCCCCCTTTTTCCAGATGTACCTTTTGGAAAAAGGCTTTTTAAAAACCAAATCTTGTTTTTTCTCAGTAAAACACATTTTGTCTTCAATTATTTTCATATTGCATATTTTTCCTATTTTAATTTTTGTTTTGAAAGTATGGTAAAAACTGGTAAAATGTAACAACAATCACATTTAAAAAATTTACACTTTTTGATATACTATAAAAAAACCAAAAACAGGTAGCCCATCTGAATTAGGACATTTAGGCTATCCATCTAATAGTAGCCCACCAATATCTTATTAACAGTAGAAGTTAAATCTTACTGTAGTCTTCAAATCTGGTCTTACGTTTTAAAATCACAAAGGGAGTTTGGTCCCATCAGGCTAACGTGACAGTCACGACTCACGCAGCTGTAAGGTTTTCTTTCTCTTTAGTTTTTACTCGCGATCTTTACAACACGCATTTACGTATTTCATGGCACACTCGTTTTATGCGTATTTGGCATCACCTATTGTTGTGGGTGTATTATTGACATGTCAAAGTCTAGACCCTGAATATAAGACGACCGCGTTTTTTCAGATGTATTTCCAAGAAAAAAACATCGTCTTATAAATTTTTTTCGCCCCCCGGTCAATACGGTATTTGTAGGCTATGTGAGCTAAAGCAGTGAGCTCTTGTTCCGTGTGCCTCTTTCTCACTGCTCTGGTGACACTTTCCTGTGATCCAGTTCACCTCCAGGATTCAGACACAATGTGTTCTGGGTCTCCTACTTAACTTATATGCCATAAAACCTTTTTAGTCACACGTGCCATGCCAATTTTACAATCTATATGGGAGTTTCTCAACACTTCTGGCCTGTGAAATTTTAGAAAATAATCTCTTAACTAGTTTATTTCGTTTGTCTCACTAACAAGTGAGTTTATGGTTACTAACATGGTTTATGATTATTTAAATTTAGATGACCAAAGTTTTAATTATGTAATGATTCATATTTTCATAATGGATTTTCATAGTTTAAGACTGAAAAATGGGCTTTAACATTTTTGGGTGAACTAACCCTTTAAGAAAAGGGTAACATCATAAATATTATTCTAAATAATAATAACATATAAATAAGATGCATTAGAAAACTTAAAAAATAAATTATGAAATGTCACATTATTATGTCTTAATCTCTGTCTGAATGCATTTTGTTTCTAATATTTAGTAAAATAGTGAAGCTGACCTTTCAGCTAAATATTGAATTTCAGAATCTATTTGTAAACTTAATTGTCTTATTACCGAAACAATAAGTAAAGACTTTCTTATACAGCGAAATGCTGCCATGCAGGCAAAGGCATTTATAATGCAGAAAGTAGCCTGGGTGTCATGGAGGCAGAGTACATGAGACACTAAATCCAGCACAGTGACCGATAGTCCCTGTTCAGGACACAGGCAGCACTCAGGAGGGCAAGGTGACTCCTGCTATTAGCAGATGCTAACAGCAAACAGTAAAACACACCTGTGCGACCATGGCGTTTGCTAAATGGCGAGACTTCCCTCTGAGTTTATGAAGCATCTGATATATGGTGAGGATAGAAATTCCCTCAAGTGCAAAAGGACTATATACTGCAAAATCATGTTCATAATCAGTATTTTTGATTTGTTTTCCAGTAAAAATATCAGAATTATCCTAACCTCTTATTCTCATCAAAGCATGGACTTCTTTGCCAATGATCTTGTCATATATACATTAAAGGTGAACCTGGTCCTTGACCTCCTGACAAGCTCATGTGTCCTGTCACAGAAGCCCTCTTAAGTCAGATGTAGACAATCCTGAGGGGTGTGTGTGTGTGTGTGTGTGTGTCATAAGGCAGATAATGAGAGAGCTGTGCTGGACTGGAGCGCGGTAGTGGTGTTGTCTTACTCCTAAGAAGTATTGATTATATATGGGAGCTGCACAGAGTTTGTTACCCTGCCAACTACCATCCAGAAACAGTACACAGATATCAGAGATGTGCTTGACAAGGAATAGCTTTTATAGGTTTGCTAATATGAACAGGTTCATTTTGTATTCTGATACTTTAAGCCACTAAATATAACATGTGTTGAAGAGACAAACCCAAGGAGGTCCTGATGCAGAGATTGTGTTATAGTCTCTTTAAACTTTTTTTTTGCAAGTGCTGTAAGTTATGGTTTATTAGGAATATGAGATGAGCTGAAAATGACTGTGGAAAAATATCAACAAAATTGCTTCGAAACAGAGGGCATGTAACATTAGCGCCAGCTTCCCAAACACTGTTTTCCACTGTGCACTGATACATTTTTCTTAGCTTCTTTAGTGATAAAATAATTGTCAAAAATCTAATGGAAAAAGTGCAAAGATAGCTTTATGTTTAAGTTATATTTATTTGATATTTTAGGGTACTTATGTTGGTGTAAAAATTCAGCATTTATATATTTTTGTTTGTTTTTAATTTTTTAACAATTTATATATAAGATGCACTATACCGTTCAAAAGTTGGGATCAGTAAGATTTTTTAAAAATAAATTAATACTTTTATTCAGCAAGGACCATTAAATGATACAACATAAGTAACACAGTAACATTTATAATGCTACAAAATTTCTACTTCAAATAAATGATGTTCTTTTGATGTTTCTATTCAGCATCAAGAATCCTAAAAAAAGTAAACTTTTAACAAAAAATATAAAACAGCTTTTTTTTACATTGATAATAATCATAATAGTAGTAATAATAAATAAATGAATAAATTACATTTATTACATAATACAAGTAATTCATTACATTCTAAAATATATTAAAACAGAAAACATTAACATTTTTAATAATATTTCACAATATCACTGTTTTTACTGTATTTTGATTAAATAAATGCAGCCATGAAATAATTAAAAAATGTATTTATTTCAAACTTTTCACTGAGTATGTTGTGGTAATAATTTAAGAAATTGTCAGAATAGTGCCCAAAGAAAAATCCTATTCATTTCTGCAGTTTAAGAGACATGATGGTAATAGCTATAATGATAGAGCAAACATGCTTATTACTGGTAGATTTTAAATAATTTGTTTTTCTTGCTCTCTTGCAGTCGAGTGATCCTACCGATTTCTGTGGAGGAGGTAAGTGCAAATTGAGAGTGTGTGTTTGTGAGTGTGTGTTTGTGTACAGCACACAGTGAACGCTGGTAATGACACTGAACCCAAACATTGTTTTGGTATGTATGTGTGCGGCGTCAGTCGCTGATTTGCATGTGTTGAGTTCGGATGACTCAGTCTGAGCTGGTTTTGACAGCAGAGGAGTCACGATGATGTAGTTTCTTGATGCTCTCCATGTGCACTAAGCCACAGATCTGCACACCACTCTGTCATTCAGTCACTTATGAGTCAGTTATCTCAGCAAGAGGATGAATCTTTCTCCTCTCGTGCTGTTTGATCCCGTGCAGCCCATGCAGAAACACTAATGCATCATTTCTCTCAGTTTGCGCCAATAATAATAGCTGTGCTTTTGGCCTTGTCAGCAATTCTCACATCTTTGCTTCCTCTCTGTCTCTCATTCTTTCCTCTACCTCATTCAGACTGTGCATTCCCTGTGTCTCCCAGTCTCCTCATTTCCCATGATCCTCTAATCCTCTAGTGTGTCATTCTATTCAGTGATCTGGTCGTGAATATCTAAAGAGTTACCTGATACCACCTCCTTCTGCTTCTCTTTCTCTCAGCTTTTCTCGTCGTCTAGCCTCACGCACATTTGTGATCTGTAAAGAAATAAAATTCACACTTTCACTTTTATGCTTGAGGTGGCAAAAAGGGGGAAGTGCCAACTGCCAGTTTATTTTGAGCATTAAAGGTGCAGTGTGTAATTTTTGACCACAAATCAGAATCAGAATATGCTTTATTCGCCAAGTGTGCTTTTTGCTTTGGAAATTGCTGTTTTGTCAAGTTTTGCAAATAATACACACTGCAACTTTAAAGGAATAGTTCACCCCAAAATGAAACAGATTTGACAGAGATTTGGAGAAATTTAGCCTTACATCACTTGCTCACTAATGGATCCTCTGCAGTGAATGGGTGCTGCCAGAATGAGAGTCCAAACAGCTGATAAAAACATCATAATAATCCTCAAGTAATCCAGTCCACCAAATAACGTCTTTTGAAGTGAAAATCTGCATGTTTGTAAGAAACAAATTCAACATTAAAGGATTTGTTCACTTCCAGAAAAAAATTCCTGATAATTTACTCAATCCCATGTCATTCAAAATGTTCATGTCTTTCTTTCTTCAGTCGAATTTTTTTTTTAGGTTTTTGAGGAAAACATTCCATGGATTTTTCTCCATATAATGGAATTCAATGGGACCAAAGGGGTAGAAGGTCTAAATTGCAGTTTCAAGCAGCTTCAAAGGGCTCTACACGATCCCAGCCGAGAAATAAGGGTCTTATCTAGCGAAACGATCGGTCATTTTAAAAAAATAACAAAAAATTTACTTTTTAACCACAAATGCTCATCTTGCACTAGCTCGACTTCACACATTACGTAGTCAGGTTGGAAAGGTCACGTGTGACCAGGGCTCGAATTGAGGGGGGATGCGGTGGATGGCATCCCCCTGGTTGAAAAAAAAGACAAAAAGCATCCCCTCAGTAAAAGTACCATCCACCCTTACCATCCCCTTTGGATTAATAATGTGTATTAGGTAAAACTTATCATGCCAATGAAATGTTAAAATGATCTACTTAAGATAATTCACTAATAACGGTGATTGGCCAATCAGAACTCTGTTCTGTAACAAGCTGCGCACAAGCGGAAGCAATTTTTCGTAATTTTTCGCGCAAAATGGTTCAAGAGCAACTTTTGAATTTCTTTAAAAAGAAGACAACAGAAAAGGTATGATTTTTCCTTCATTAGAATTTAAAAACATTCCCCTGACATAATGTTATTGTGCTGTATGTGTAACTGTGAGGGATTGGGAGATGATTGGAGAGCTGACATTATCGAGTCATTGACCTTACAAAAACACGTCTTGAGAGTCCAAAAGCATTCACTGCGCGATGAAGCCTATTAGAATACAGGTAAAATAACCTTATAATTCAAGCAATTAAAGAAAAAATACCAATGTATGAGTTTTTATGTTTTTATATTCATTGCACAAGCAATGTACTTTTCTGAATATCAGTAGACCTACATGCGTGCGAGCACAAATGTGCTATTAATTTTATACAACAGTGCATAGTAACACGGTGTTTCGTTCCTTGAATGAATCAGTTTTTGAACGAATCAGGTGAGCCAGGTTTTATTGTCATTATAATTTATCCATGACAAGCCTAAACCAGGCAAGGTTTCAGCACAAAAACGCATTTTAGCAAAATATTGTTTAATTATCAATTTTGACCAAAATTCCTCCATTTCAGGCCCAAAAAGGGGGAAAAAGCTTATAAATAATAGTTAATTTAAGGCTAATTTTTCATTAAATAAAAACATTTTTAAAAAATTAGACAAATTTTGTAATCATTATGTAAAATTAGCTACAGCTAGCCCCCCCGAAAAAATTAATTGACCACACCATCCCCCCTGAAATTTTTTTTACAATTCGACCACTGCGTGTGACGTAGATGGAAGTACCAACCCAGCGTTTACAAAGCGAACGTGCAAAGAAAGTCAAACGCCCTTTACAAAAAAAGATAAAACAACGATGTCAGACGAGTTTGAAGTTGGAGGAGAAAATGAGATTGGAGTTCCATTCAGTGGTCACTCTCGACGTCACGTCGGGGGACCGACGAAATTGGGATCTCGTTAGAGACACCAATCTACTCGAGTGTAAACTAAACGAGCCAATGCACATTGGCCTGCGATTATTGCATCCAGCTGCTGCTAATCACAGCATGAGTATAAGTAGGCAGCATATGCAGCGCATACTCAACTTTTCGCTTCGGAGCCGAGCAATCACATCGTTCCGCTCCTGACTACTCTACGGGGAGAAGACTGAACGAGTTCAGCACGCTCTTTGAGAGCTCTTCGTGTTGGCGGTACGGCGTTTCAGCGGTGGTGGTTTCCCATGTCGTGTGGGTTGGACATATCAGGCTGCACTACCCCCTGTTTGGGTTGCAAATGATCATCTCCCCTGTGCGCCTCAGCACGCTAAAAGAGCTTTTTCCCCAAAAGAGCAATTTCGGGTGCATCTTTCTAAAGACGACGTTGCTTGGCAAACTTGACGTTACGTCTTTATAAAGACGATGTGGGTCTTGCTATAGACAACGTATCACCCGGGCGTTCTGGATGCGGTCGTTACCTGGCGCTGGGTGATGGTCACGATCGCTGCCTCTCGTGCCTGGGCATGAAGCACGCTGAGGTGGCTTTCGTGGATGACTCATGCTCCCATTGCGGGGGGTATGACCATCTCGGAGTTGCGGACCGAACTCCGTTACCTGCAAAGGGAGTGCCACTGCCTAGATCTGGGGTTCCATCTGGTGGCAGCCGGGGGCGTCCTTCTAGCGGTGGGCGGACTGGTCTTACGGTCACGGTGAGGAATTCCCCTCCGGGGATGCCCAAGCCCGCCGGCACTTCGAAACCAGCGGAGCTCTCAAAAAGAGCAGGCTGGACCCTCCCAGGGGTAACACCTGTTTCTTCAGAGGCTCCCCCCGACGATCGGATGTCGATTGCAGCATCGGAGGGTGAGCCAGAGCTTTCTGGAGAGGAAGATTCGGCTGCGCTGCTCTCCTCCGGGACCGTAGCAATGCCTGGATCGGATCCAGAAATAATGGCTATGCTTTCCCGGGCCACCGTAGGGGTAGGGCTCGAGTGAAGACTTTCACCGTGTCCCGAGCCCTCAAGGTTGCACGATTGGTTCCCGGGGCGGTCCGCGCTGATTCTCAGCGCCCCGCCCCAGTGCCTTTCTTCCTGGAGGTGCATGAGGAGCTCAACAGGTCGTGGACGGCACCTTTTTTATTGCCGGAAACTGATTTGCTGGATCCTCCTCCCTCACCACCCTCGATGGTGGGGCAGTCAGGGGGTTACAAGGGTCCCCCCCGGTGGAGCGGTCGGTTGCGATGCAGTTGTGTCCTAATACCGCCTCCAACCGGCAGGGAGAACCGTGCCTCCTCTCCCGGGTCTGTAGGTACTCGGCTGGCCAGCGATGCCTATACGACCGGTGGAGAAGCTGCCTCCGCCTTACACGCTACGGCGTGATTGCAAGTGTACCAGGCCAAGGCACTGAGGGACTTGCACGAGGGTGGTCACGACCCGGAAGTTCAGAGAGAACTTCGCACCGCGGCGGGCCACGAGCGACGAAGGTTACGGCGCGGTCTCTGGGTCGTGCCATGTCCACTATGGTGGTCCAGGAGCGCCAATTCGGGCTGTGACTGGCTGACATGCGCGAGACGGACAAGACACGATTCTTGAACGCCCCCGTGTCCCAGGCCGGCCTGTCGGCGACACGGTGGAGAACGTGCCCAGCGGTTCTCCGCTGACCAGAGCAGACTGAGGCCATCAGGTACATCCTGCCGGTGTGCAGCTGCTGCCGTCGCCGAGGGCGGCCCCCCTGCCACCGCCAAACAAGAGCAGAGCTCCTGCGGCCTCCAGCAAAGCTGTGCCGTGGAGCCGGTCGCAGGGCAGCCGCCCCGCCCGTCCAGGCCCCCGCCAAACCTGGTGGCAAGCGAGAGAGCAAGAGGCCCAGAGACGGGCGACCCAGAGGTGGAGGGACGTGCTCTTCAGGAGATGGTAAGCACACCACTCCCTCCCCCGGAGGAGGGCCGGGCGGAGAATCTTTTTCCACCAATGACCTCGGTCGGTGGTACCCAAATTCTCGACAAAGAGCAATTCCTCTATTTTTTGGGTCCCCAAAGGGGACGGGGGATTGTGGACGATCTAGTACGTATCACACTCACCCTCAGTGAGCAGCAGTGGGCGGATCGGGAAGACAAACCAACGGACTACCCACACACCCTCTGCTCAAACGCAGGTCAGTATTGCACACACTCAGACCCCGCCTCGGCCCGGCAAAGAGACGCCCGGGTCGGGTCCCTGCGTTCTTTCACGCTGCCCCGCTGCGGGTACGCCTGTAGTTCCGTTGATGCCACTAGCGCGGTGTCTGGGAGCCTGGCTTGAGCTACCCAGCCCGTCTCGAAGGCTCCTTCGAACCGTCAGGCTCGGCTATGCGATTCAGTTAGCCCGGCGTCCTCCCAAGTTCAGGGGCGTCCACTTTACTTCAGTGAAGCAGCAGATGCCCCTGTCTTGGGTGCAGAGATCGCAGTCCTACTGGCGAAGGACGCGATAGGTCCCTCCAGCCGATATGAGGTCGGAGTTTTACAGCCCTTACTTCATCGTACCCAAGAAAAGCAGTGGCCTTCGACCTATCTTGGATCTGCGAGTCTTGAATCGGGCCCTTCACAGGCTCCCGTTCAAGATGCTCACGCAGAAATGCATTTTCAGGGGTATCCGTCCCCAAGACTGGTTCGCAGCGATCGACCTGAAGGACGCGGACTTTCATGTTTCGATCCTTCAGCGCACAGGCCATCCTGAGGATTGCGGTAGAGGGCGGCATAACAGTACAAGGTCCTGGCCCTTCGGGCTGCCCTGCCCCTTTTTTTTTTTTTTTTTTTTTTTTTCCGCCCCCCCCCCCCCCCCCCCCCCCGTGCTTTACGAAAGGTACGGAGGCAGCCCTTGTTCCCACGAGAGAGCGGGGCATTCGCATCCTCAACTGCCTCGACAATTGGCTCATACTCGCTCAGTCTCAGGATCAGTTGTGCGAGCACAGGGACTTTGTGCTTTCACACCTCAGCCTGTTGGGCCTTCAGGTCAACTGGGCAAAGAGCAAACTCTCCCCTGTGCAGAGCATCTCTTTTCTCGGTATGGAGTTGGACTCGGTCGAACAGACAGCACGCCTCACGCAGGAATGTGCTCAGTTGGTGTTGAACTGCTTGAATACATTCAAGAGCAGGATGGCGGTCCCACAGAAACAGTTTCAGAGGCTCCTGGGGCACATGGCGGCCACGGCGGCAGTCACGCCACTGGGGCTATTCCATATGAGACCGCTGCAGCACTGGGCCGAGTCCCGAGGTGGGCGTGGCAAAGCGGCACCTTCCGGGTCCAAGTTACAACGGCCTGCCGCCAAACCTTCACCCCGTGGTCAGACCTGGCGTTCCTCCGGGCAGGAGTGCCCCTGGAGCAGGTCTCCAGGCATGCTGTGGTTTGCACAGATGCCTCAACCACCGGCTGGGGGGCCACGTACAACGGGCTTGCAGTGTCAGGGGTTTGGACGGGGCCCCGACTGCACTGGCACATCAACTGCCTCGAGTTGCTGGCAGTGCACCTTGCCCTGAGCCGTCTCAAAGGGCGCTTATGAGGCAAGCATGTACTGGTCCGCACGGACAACACAGCGACCGTTGCGTACATCAAACGACAAGGTGGTCTACACTCCTATCGCATGTCGCAACTCACTCGCCACCTCCTCCTCTGGAGTCAGAAGCATCTGAGGTCGCTTCGTGCTGTTCACTTCCTGGGCTGCTCAACCGGGCAGCCGACGAGCTGTCCCGAGCTGTGCGCCCGGGAGAATGGCGACTCCATCCCCAGACGGTCCAGCTGGTTTGGGGACGTTTCGGAGCCGCTCAGGTAGACCTGTTTGCCTCTCCAGAAACCTCTCACTGCCAGTTGTTCTTCGCCCTGACCGACGGAACACTCGGCACGGACGCTCTGGCACACAGCTGGCCGCGGGGCCTTCGCAAGTATGCGTTTCCCCCAGTGAGCCTTCTGGCACAGTTCCTGTGCAAAGTCAGGGAGGACGAGGAGCAGGACCTGCTTGTGGCGCCTTACTGGCCCACTCGGACCTGGTTCCCGAACTAATGCTCCTTGTGACAGCCCCTCCCTGACAGATTCCTCTGAGGAAGTTTCTACTGACTCAGAGATGGGGCACCCACGTCCAGACCTCTAGAAACTTCATGTCCGGTCCCTGGACGAGACGCGGAGTCTCTGAGTGGCCTACCCCAAGAGGTAGCTGACACCATCACTTCAGCGAGAGCACCGTCTATGAGACACGCCTACGCTTTGAAGTGGAACCTGTTCGTTGAGTGGTGTTCTTCTCGCCGAGAAGACCCGCAGAGATGCCGATCGGAGTTGTGCTGTCCTGCTTGCAGCAGGGGCTGGAGCGAAGGCTGTCTCCCTCCACCATTAAAGTTCATGTCGCAATCGCTGCTAACCACGACCCCGTAGAAGGGAGGTCGTTGGGGAAGCATGACTTGGTCGTCAGATTCCTTAGGGGGGCGAGAAGGTTAAATCCTCCACGGCCCCCTCTATACCCTCTTGGGACCTGGGTCTGGTGCTCACGGCACTACAGCAGGCCCCGTTTGAGCCTTTACAGGCAGTGGAGCTGAAGTTCCTCTCAATGAAGACTTTGCTCCTGCTGGCATTGGCCTCTATCAAGAGGGTAGGGGACCTGCACGCATTTTCGGTCAACGATTTGTGCCTAGAGTTCGGGCCGGCTGATTCCCAGGTAACCCTGAGGCCCCGGCCCGGCTACGTGCCCAAGGTTCCCGCTACTCCCTTCAGGGATCAGGTGGGAACCTGCAAGCGCTGTCCCTGGAGGAGGCAGACCCAGCCCTAGCTATGCTTTGTCCCGTCCGAGCCTTGAGATGCTACGTAGACCGGACGCAAAGCTTCAGGACCTCAGACAAGCTCTTTATCTGTCACGGAGGCCGGCAGAAGGGAAATGCCATCTCTAAGCAGATGATGGCCGACTGGATAGTGGATGCCATCACCCTGGCTTATCAGGCACAGGGTGTGCCCTGCCCGCTCAGGTTGCGAGCTCACTCAACTAGAGGTGTTGCATCCTCCTGGGCGCTGGCTCGTGGCGCCTCGCTGACAGATATTTGTAGGGCTGCGGGCTGGGCGACCCCTAACACATTCGCTAGATTCTATAGCCTGCGTGTGGAGCCGGTATCCTCCTGTGTTTCACCTCAAACGGGTAGAAGCAATGAGAGGCCCCGGCTTCGGGTCGGCTTGCAAAATCACACCAGAGAGTCCATACAGTAGACCCTGCTGAGTTCCTCCGTCCCCTCTGCAGCCAGACGCGGCGGAGCGTCCGGCGCCAGGCCTTCAATCGCTGAATCCTCGAGAACCAGTAGAAAGCTGGGTTCCATATGCAAGACCTAAGTGGAATCCATATGTGTAAAGTCCACGGTATAGAATAAGAGGCCGTGTTTCCCCGGCAGACTTCTGCCAATCCAAGAGGGTTCAATCACCTCCATTATTCCATATGCACCTAAGGAATGTTCATACGTGTATTGCTTCCGAAACCTCCTTCGGGAAGGTTCGAGCTTCCGTAACGCCCCTGTTCCAAGTAGAACGGGTACGTTTCCTAGTGTTATCCAGTCTTACTCATTGGGTAGTGCCATTGCAGCAGTAGCTGGTCCTCTTGTGAAGAAGCCCTGGCCTACGCCAAAAAATAGGGGCGCAGGTGGCTTCCACAGGACACTGGAAGGGGCAGTAGCTGTGGCCCTTTGGTAGGATCCCAATTTCGTCGGTCATCCGACGTGACGTCGAGAGTGACCAACTGAAAGGGAACGTCTCGGTTACGTATGTAAACCTCGTTCCCTGAAGGAGGGAACAGAAAAAACAAACGGAGACGTCACGTCCCGTCGCCACAGCTCCTGTACCACCGCTGAGCGGACGGGTCACCGGCTCGGCTCCTCAGCGAAAAACCTGAATATGCGCTGCACCTGCAGCCTACTTATACTCACGCTGTGATCAGCAGCCAAAAACAAAAAAAACGGATGCAATAATCGCATGCCAATTTGCATTGGCTCGTTTAGTTTACACTCTTAGTGGATTGGTCTCTTTAAGCGAGATCCCAATTTCGTCGGTCTCCGACGTGACGTCTCCGTTCCCTCCTTCAGGGAACGAGGGTTACATACGTAACCGAGACGTTTTTTGCCCTACCCTAACTTTTTGAACTGGAGTATACAACTAAGAATTAACCGCGCGTGACCTTTCCAACGTGATTACGTAAATGCATGAAGTCCCGGATGCGCATCGCAGAGCAAGTGCAAGACAAGCATTTGTGTTAAGAGTATATAATTTTTTTTTTTTAGAAATGAACAATCGTTTCGTAGATGAGCCTCATTACTCGATGGGATCAGTAGAGCCCTTTGAAGCTGCATTGAAAATGCAATTTGGACCTTCAACCCATTGGTTCCGTTGAAGTCCACTATATGGAGAAAAATCCTGGAATATTTTCCTCAAAAACCTTAATTTCTTTCCACTGAAGAAAGAAAGACATCTTTCTTTCAAGAAACAAATCTTGGATGACATGGGGGTGAGTAAATTATCAGGAACTTTTTATTGGGGAAGTGAACTAATCCTTTAAAGTGCCCCTATTCCATTTTTAAGGTTCCTAATATTGTTTTGGGAGTCTCCTACAATAGGTTTACATGCATGCAAGGTCAAAAATTGCTTTTAATTAATATATTTCAAAATAGGCATTTATCTATTACACAACTACTATTATTAAATCTAAAACCCCAAATGTACTTTTCGCGACACGATGTCATGTCCTTTGGTAAGCCAATGTCATCTTAAGCATACCTGGCTCCCTGCCGTATAACACACTTCACTTCCGTTCTCCATGCAGTCGCTACTTGCACTCGCATTTGGTCAGACAGGCCACACACAGTCGTTGGCGATTCCGTATTTGATCACACTTGAAAGAAAATCTGACTAGCACTCTCGACTTTGATACAGGGCGTAGTGATTCAGTGGTGCCAGTTGGTCCAAATAAACTGGGTACTGAGTCATCTTTCAAGAGCAAGCGTTTTGTGAATCCCGTGTTGAACTCCCCATGATTAGAGAAGCAGTCGTCAGTAAAATGACATAGGAACACAAAAAAAGATTAGGGTTGTACTAAAGTTGTTCGCGCCCAGCCAATGTAGAACATAGGTGAGATTCAAATTATACCGACGACTCGTTTAGGCTGTTCAGAGTCGATTCTTTCTTTTGGGAGACAATAACTTCATTTATCGTGCACTTTGCTGATCATTTATATTCACATACAGCTACATTACACACACTGCATGAAAGGCAGTATTTGAAATAGCATAATAGGGGCACTTTAAAATATTTTATGTATTTATAATTCCCACCATTGCTTCTGGGCTAAAATAACCGAGTACTTATCGATAATATTGCTTTCTAATCTGAATCAGGAGAGAAAGATGCACAGATCAAGCACTATTTACAAGCGAAAACAGTCCAAAACTGGTCTAAACAAATATGTCTGTGAATTTTGATGTGAGAGGGAGAGGACAACGGGGGGCCTCTTTTGACCTGGGGCTTTGCCGCGCGTCTGCGGCGCCTCCTTGCGGGGGGCCCGGGCCGGCGTGGGGGGGGGGGCCCCTGGGGCCGGCGCGAGCGGGCGGGGCGGGGCTTGGGGGGGCTGGGTCACCTGGGGGCGCGGGTCCGGCGCCGGGCTGGGGCTGCGGGGCTCTCGGGTGGGGCTGGGTCGGCCTGGGGCGGGGGCCGGCCTTCTTGGCGGGCTCTTTCCGGGCCGTTGGCGGCCTTCGTTGGGCCGGGCTTTCACTGGAGTGTACTAGGATATGAACAGGAATTTCAATCTTTGAGTATTTTTCTTACAAACATGCAGCTTTTCACTTCACAACACATTAATGATGGACTGGAGTCATGTGGATTACTTTTGGATTATTGTGATGTTTTTATAAGCTGTCTCATTTCTGTTGGCACCCGTTTACCATCCATTGGTGAGCAAGTGATGGCCTGTGGGTGAGTAAGTTTTCAGCAAATTTCAGGTATTCCAGCTATTATTAAACTATTTCTTTAAGATCCAGTCACATAATTACCAATCTGATCACAAATAGCATCTCAGCTGCATTTAGACTACCTGACTCCAGCTGTTTATGTCTTTATAAACCATGGCCTATTAATTTCCTGGTATCTTTGGTGCCATATGAGCAGGTGGGATCTGCCCTGGGGGACAAACCCTTCCTCTAGACCAGATTATACAAATTAAAGGGCTGCTTCCACCTTGTGAGGCCCCTCTTCATCTGCACTCATTTTTACATACCTCAGCATATTCTGCAAAAAAGTACTGACAGCCAAGATTCATTAGGATAATAGTCTTATCAGTTGTGTCACGTAAAATATGTCTAGGACGAGACATTTTAATGTAAGCCCTTCGTGTCAGGTCAGAGTCTTTTCCTTGCACCCAGTGGGAGTTTAAAAGGTTAAAAAGCAGCTTTTGCAATGCATTACATTCATTAAGACTGCACAATTAAATGGATGTTGAGCAGATTAGATTTAAATTGAGTTGAATGAACCAAGGGTGGGTGAACATTTCTAGTTTCACACTTTCATCATCATTTTCATTGATTAGTGTATTTTCAGTCAGAGTAATGATCCTTATTGTTGAAATGCTGTCATTAGCATAAAGACATTGCAGATAAAATATGATTGGCTTCAGTGGAAAATGGACATTTAAGGGAAGCCAATTCATTTATAAAGGTTGATCTATAATTCATAGAGGTTTATTTTGTGCTTGCCCAGATGAATATGTAGATCTTGAAAAGTATACGCCTGTGTGCTATATGAGTATAGCCCGGTGATCTTGTATCCTTAGTATCTAGGATTCTTGCCGACTCCTAGACCCTCACGATCGGGCCAGCGTGAATGAAGATATGTAATATGATTTTATGAAGCAGTTCACAATCAACTCTAAAATCTACCAGCCATGTGGATACCTTTCAACTGATGCCACAACGTCTAGTGTATCATAAAGACAAGCCAACCTTAAACGTGGTCAAGTGCTTGAAGGCTGGTATAACGCGCTCTTTTGCTATACTCTTGACGCAAGTGACACCTTACAACGATTCAAAATTCAATCGAATTCAAGGTGGGCGTACAAGGTGTGCGATTTTTTTGCTGTTTCGTAAGAGATCTGCAGTGCACAGATTTTTTTTTTTCTCTCGGAGAAAATCCCAGATGCTCGCATGGTTCGCGGCTCGTTACCGTTGTGTGTTAACAGAGAAGAATACGGGCCGAGCCGAGCAGAGTGTGTTACCAAAGCACATTCCGTTCAATGCAGGCCCGCTTATTTCCAAAGCATGTCAAAAAAACTTTGGCAAGGATGAATCGTCTGCATTTTACCACATTTGTTGGCGTATGTGCGGTATATGCGAGACGATTTGGTGATCCATCTGAAGTTGACCAATCAGAAGATTACAAAAACCATATAGTCCATAATAATTTTAGTTTAATTATACAGCTCTATTTTTTATTCCGAATGTGCCACATTTGCCGTTCAGCTTTATGAATGAACATGCCTGTTGTATTTCCGGCAAAACGAGCAGAAACGAGCTCTCCCCCCCTAAAGTTCAAGATTCAATCAATTTAATTTGCCCTTTCTTTTTATTGTACACGAACCTATGTAAATATACAAAAGGAAAAAAACACACTTAACTAAATAACAAAAGTAGTAATAACCATAAAATAAAAATTAAAAAAAATCTTCAAATATAAATTATGATTATTATAATTTTTTTTTTTTTTACATATATTCAACCTGTTCGAAATAAAAAAGGGTAGGTAGAAGCCCTAGGCTTATTAAATCCAACCCTCAGTAATTACCGATACCAAATCACAATCAGCCATAATAAACCATACCATTTTGAATAATACAAAAATACTACTCCAATTTACATCCTACTTTATCTATCTATTAAGATAAAGAAGACAAACAGAAACAACAATGTTGAAATTCTCACTCTCACACCCCACTTCTGTATTTATCAAAAATAAATATTTTATACCTACTTTTAAATTGCAACATATTAACACTTTCTTTGATATATCCGTTTAATCTATTCCACAATATCACCCCACAAATCGAAATACACATACTTTTGAGTTTTGTCCGTGCATTTTGCTGTCTCATATTTAAAGCCCCTCTCAAAGTCCCTCAAGTTCTTTATGAAGAACAGAAAGTCCATGCTTTTCTCTGCTTTCCAGCCATTCTCTTTGCCATGTCCTTTGTCTTCGTTTTTTTGGACGTCACAAGCCGTCTGCCAGAAAAAGAAAACTATTTCGTCCTTAGAATCCACATTTTTATGAATGGCGCGAAACGTAATGCTTACGTCAGAGTTTGTAAAATCATAGTATATTCGTGTCATGTGTGACTGCCTCCGTACGATTTTCGGATAAACTCAATCGTGACATGTGCCAGAGCTCATGACCTTCCGACCTTCAGAATCGCACCGTTTACGCCCGCCTTTAGACGTTAAATAAACAATTAGAATAACAGTGCAGTAAACCTAGTGTGTTTATGATAATGATAATAAAATAATATGATAATAAATACTACTTAACTGTATTATTGTACAGCAAAAGTAACTGGAATCGTCTGACACCGGAAGCCATACACATTCTAGTTGAAAAGGTCCACAACTTCTCTTACGTTAAAAATAAAGTGGATTGAGTAACTTACATTTTAGGCACAATATTGTCAGCTACTTAATACGACAATGTAACAGTCCCAAACAATGTCAAAGCAGAAGTGTCACGCATCTCAGAGCAACACAAAGTGTTTTTCGTTTCTGAATGAATTTTAAAACGAATCGGTTTAGTTTTTCAGTGACTCACTCACTTGTTTTGTTGCTGAATGAATTAGAGTTTTGAATGAATCGTTTGACTGAATGATTCAAACTCGCACATAAAAAACATATTGTTGACTAATATTTCTTAGATTGCTTGAAAATAATAAGGATGAAATCTTGAATCCACATTTCAAAAACACTGAATCGTGGCATGATATTAATTCCTCTTTCTGCAAATTTTGGCCCTCTGTGCCACCCATTTTCATATAATGAATCACCACTGGTCATTAGTCTCCAAGTTTGCAGATGTGAATAAATAATGACAATCGACTTACTTTTGAGCACTGAGAGCAGAGAGCAGCTCTTGTCAGATAAGCTCACATGAATTAAAGCCCTGATCCTTTATCTGCTTTCAGGAGCCTTAAAGACACATTTTATTTGGCGGATGTTGTTTAAAACAAGAGGGCAAAATGCTATTCCTGGATTCCTTTCATTCAGCAGGGAATGATGGATTAAGAAAGCTTACTTTCTTAAGGGCAGCTGGACAGTTTATGCCCCCTTATGACACTCCCTCATTTCTACCCTTCATCCTCCTCCTGTTTATAATCATACACGCACACTAACACCATAAGCTGTCTGTCATTGTAGACTGGCTGGCGCATGAGACATCCTTTCCCTCTGTTAGCCTGTCGATTAGTCTGCGCTCACATCTTTTAGCCTGTCCATCACCATCAGTGAACTATAATCAGGGCTTAACCACACTCTCATGTAGCCTACACATTATCACATGCTGCTCATTCAAAAAGATTACAGTTTTATACACTGTCACTTTAAAAATAGATGTATGGCACACTAATACAAAAAATAGCACATCCGCTGCAGACGAAACCCTGTCCAATGTTTTGTGTGTCGTGTGCAACCACGCGACCTTGTGTGCGCTGTGTGTTAGGGTCGTAGTCGTGGTATCCAGTGCGAGTGGGATGATAATATGTGATGTAGGTTGGATTTTCATAGAGTGCTGCAAAGTGACGCATTCTGCTAATGGCGTCTGACTTGGCTAAGAGGAACAGCGGAAATCTTGATGGGCATGTTGAATTGTATGACACTGCTGAAGCATGCAGAAGTCAAAGGAATCATTGAATACATCCAGGTATAGATAATATATTATATATATCTATAGATATATATATATAATATAATAACACCATTTATGTACTTAATATCAATAATATATGTAGATACATATGCATCGATCTATTATCTATCTAATCATTATCACTCTATGGATTGGAGTGTGCACTTTGCTATCCTCCCTACTTTCTTTTTTTCCCCTTTTCTCCCTCTATCTGCATTTTCTGGTGCCAACTGGTATTAAATAGGATTTGTGTCGTCATTTTATTCTTCTGCTCTTCTACTTCTCGCTCTTTCTATCTCTATCTATCTATCTCTTCTCTCTCTCACCACACAAACACACACCCCAAAAACACACACACAAAATAACATGTCTAGTGTGATGGACGGTGGGTTTTAAGGGATGAATGCCCACATTTAAGCAGCTGGGCTGTTTCTAGGTAAGATTCAGGAGGTGTTTTAGCTTGAGTCTTTGCTGCTGGCTCAGCTTAGACTTTCTGGGGAAGGGGCTGGCATGCACGAGGTGTACGCGTCCGTCAAAAGAGAAACACGCCTCACAAATCTCTCGATCTACACTCTTAAAAATAAAGGTTCTTTACTGGCATGTATGGTTCCCTGAAGAACCTTTAATATCCATGGAATCATTCAATTGAAAAAAAATTCTTTACAGTGGAAAATGGTCTTTATATTCAAATGTAAAAAAAAAGGGTTTAAGAACTGTTTGCTGAATTGTTCTTTGGGAAACCTAAAATCGTTCTTCTATTGCATTGCTGAAAAAACACTTTTTTTGAACCTTTATTTTTAATAGCGTACAACAAAATAGACTAATTTTACTAAACAATATCGTCAAGTTTTCTCATTTTATATTGTCATGCCCATTCAAATTTAGGGGGCATGTGCCAAGTGTATATTGTGAATGCTTTTTTTATTGATTTATGTATTTTTGTAATTAAGCAGCAAGATTATTGTATGGCTATATAAAAAAAATCTAAATTGCTTTAGCGATGTCTAAATGTCCAGTCATAAGCTTTAAATTGAAAATGAGCATCATTAGTAGATTATAATCTGAATTTTGACTGAGCTTTTTGCAGTGATTACTCTGTACGATATGTGCGTGTGTTTATATTCTAACTATATTCCCTACAGGATTATATGTGATTAAGATATGAAAGAGGCTATTGTTTATTCAGCATAGTTCAGCAGAAGAGGAGGGAAACACACACACACAGAAACAGGAGAAACCAGGATTAATAGACTGTAGTGTTAAAATATTCCTCATAATTGAATACAGACATACTTATGAAGTTTGAGATTGTGGAATGCATTTCTGTGTGTCCCACAGTATCAGGTCGGGCAGCTGTACTCAGTAGCGGAGGCCAGTAAGAACGAGACGGGTGGAGGAGAGGGTGTGGAGGTGTTGAAGAACGAACCCTATGAGAAGGATGGAGAGAAGGGACAGTACACACACAAAATCTACCACCTGCAGAGGTGCTTACAATTACACAAACCCACAGACCTGGCACACAAAAAGTGTAGAATTATTCAGCCGCTCATACAACGATCCTCAAGTTGTTCCAAACCAGTATGGCGTTTGATCTTCCACAAATAAAGAAGTTTAGCTGAATGTCCTGGTTGTTATTTTCCACACAATGAACTGTTGAGCTAAAAAAATGACAAAAAGCACCATAAAAATGGTCTTTTGTTAGTTCCTCACATAAAACTATCAAATTGCTTTAGAACACTCAGACTATGAATGATATGGACTATTTTTATGTACTTTTATGATGCTGTTTTGACATTTTGGTGCTTGTCTTTTCCTTTTGCTTCATTTTCTGTTAACTAACGCTTTACGGTAAAAGTGACGTCTGTAATTTAAGTCAAAAGAAATGTAAAAATAATGAATGTTTTCAAACAGATTTCCAAAATACCTCCCTTGTCTGTTATTGGTCAGGCAAACAGATAGCCCCGCCCCAAACTCACACCATTGGTTGAGCCACTATTGCTATGTTGACATGGATAAATTGCTCAAACAAACAGAGCAACGTTTTGGAGAAAGAATTTTAACAAAAAAAGACACATTTCTGTTTATTTTGTCTATAGTCTACTTTGTCAGTAACGTCCCGTCATTTGTAACGACCCCCCCATAGCTTGCCTTACCAGCGATACAAGCACTGAACATTCATGAGAAAGCTTGGAACGCCTACCCATACTGCCGCACAGGTAACACACACACACACACACACACACTTCGAAGCTAAATTTCTTTTCATGTGCTCTTTGTTTCTCTTGCTTTCTTATTATTATGTCTTCCTATCTATTTCTCCTTGTCTCTTTCTCTGTCACTGCGTTTGCGGGCACTGAATAATTCACTGTTTGAGCTGAGCAGGAGTGGAGTTACAGCACAGGAAACTGAGATTATACTACTGACACATTCCCTTCACATCATTTTCACAGCCGCATAGACGACAGACTCCCCATTCGCTGAAGAATGTTATCAAGATATTTCTAAATCTCACTGCAGTGCTTAAAACAAACTGAAGTCTACAGTGTTGTGGGGGTTTTTTTTTTTTGGTTTTTTTGGTTTTGTTTTTGAATAAATGGAAAAAGCTGATATGGCAAGTATTGAGCTGTACTGAATTTTCTAATTATTTAATAATATAAATATTGAATAACAAAATGATTTTTTTCTGAGATTATTGGCCAGCTGTCAGCAAGCTGCTAGAAGAAAGAAATGTGTTTTCCACTATTTGTCCAAGTCAAGGTGTCTACATATACAGTAACACTGTAGTGTGGCAGAGGTATTCAATTAAGAGCCAAGAGCTCTAGCTTCTACTATTCCTTCACAGGAAATGTCCAGACATCTGTTTCAGGAGTCAGTATGGGATTTTTGTATTCAATGCAAATTACAAAAGTTGGCAACCTAATTTTACCTTACCTTGTAAAATTAAGAAATAAAAAAATCTTAAAGGGGACATCGGACGCAAAATTCACTTTTACATGGTGTTTGCATATTAATGTGTCTTAGCAGTGTGTGGACACAACCACCCTACAATGATAAAAATCCATTCACCCCAAAAAACCTAAGCAGTCTCAGTTATCAAGTCTGCTGACGGACTGTCCCATATTAACATATTTCCGCCCTCAACCAGTTGTATGCTGTCCCGCCATTTTCTCCACGCTCGAGCAGCTGTAGCGACAACAATGTCTCACAATGCAGGTGTTTTGAAGTTGGATGTAAAAGTGAGCATTTAAGTGTCTTCATTTCTCCGGAATGAAGAATTTTAACCAAAATATTTTACAGACATTTCATGAAGACCTAAAGAATCATACCAACTTGTGGAAAATGGGTGTCTGATAATAAAAGTAGTGATAGATCTTTTCTTCTTTATTGTGATGTACATCTGAGTGCAACAGATTATTGAAAAATAAATAATCCATCAGTTGTTGATTGGATTTCAGGTTGTGGGAGTTTTTTTTGTTGTGGGGTCAGTTGTGGAGGGACTGGGTTTAAGCAGACTAAATTATTGGAATCGAGATTGAGTTATGACATTTTGATAATAAATTACAATGTCAAATTGAAATAATAATAATAATAATAAAGCGTGCCTAGATGAATCGTTCACAATAAGATACATAACATGCATTTGAGAAAGAGATAGGGTGAATTTTCATTTCATGCTGACTTTAAGTAGTCAGAATTTATGAATAATGATTCAGTCTGAATATCTTGTTTGAATATGGATATTATTTTAGTATTTTTACTTCCAGACTAAATTCACATGGGCTAAAATGAGGTTAAATAAAATTAGAAATGGCCTTAAATGAGATGTGATGTTTTCTTAAAATGATCTAATTCATATTTTATTATCCTGTCCCCCCCCATTGTCTGTCCTGCATCACCCGTCAGTAATTACTGTAAGTATACACTCTTTGCAAGTACACAAATATGTATTTTTCTAGTAACACTTATCATATGAATGAACAAACATGTTGATTTACAGAACAAGCTCATACAAACACTCACTGTTTGAGTGAAAGAGAAGACAGTAACTTTAGCTGGAGTGAAAGGAGAGAGGACAGACGTCAGTATGTCACTGCGGAGTCTGTCCATCAGTTATGGTTTATCAGTTTGTTCATTGATTATCTGTGTTTTTAGAATGAGTATATGAAAGAAAACTTCCTCATCAAGATTGAGACGTGGCACAAACCCGACATGGGACAGCAGGAAAATGTGAGTATAGCTAGTGTGTGAACTCCACAATTTTGTGTAAAACCTGACAATCATGTTCTCAAGCATGATTGTTGTGTTCATCTGTACAGGTTCACGGGCTAGACCCAGACACCTGGAAGAAGGTGGAGGTGGTGTACTTAGACATCGCAGACCGGAGTCAGGTGGATCTAAAGGTGGGCTTCACTTAGATAAAATTGCTACCTGTTACTTTCTAATCTGATCAGTGTTATCTGTCTATAGGACTATAAACCAGAGGAAGACCCCACTAAGTTTAAGTCTGTAAAGACTGGAAGAGGGCCGCTCGGTCCAGATTGGAGGGTGATATATTTTAAAGCACTTCTAATGGCTGTGTGCTTGAATAAAATTTGTGTAAATGTAATAAGTGCATGCTTGATGTATGAGTGGGAAGCTTATTATTGGGAAATTATATGCAAATGCTTAATGGATTTTGGGTCTGTGTAGAAAGAGCTACCTAAAAAGACAGACTGCCCACACATGTGTGCCTACAAACTGGTTACTGTCAAGTTCAAGTGGTGGGGCCTGCAAAACAAAGTGGAAAACTTTATTCAAAAGGTCAGTGTAAAACATCTACAGTATATGTGATTGATTAAAGAGTTTGACATGAAATCATATTTGACCATATTTAGTGCATGTTCCTGGTCTGATCGTGTATGATTCATCTGTGGATGTTATTCCTTAAAAATAAAGTTTACTGAGAGGACTTACATTTTTGGCCCTCTTATTTTCACCTGTCATAGAGGCTTTGTTGGTAAAGGCCGCAATTTTTGCCTTATCCAACTCAAATTAATTTAGTTTTTTTATAGTCAAAAAACATAAAATGTGTTGTTTGCCAACTCTTTTCAAGCCACAATCAATATACATTACTGTTAAAAAATACTAATTTTTTTTTTATTCAAATAGGATGCATTAAATCGATCAGAGGTGACAGTAAAGACATTTACAATGTGATATTAATAAAATAATTTTTTTATTTTTTATTTTATATTCATCAAAGAATTCTGAAAAAATGTGTCACGGTTTCCATAAAAATATTATGCAGAACTGTTTTCAGCATTGAGAATAATAAGAAATGTTTCTTGATCAGCAAGTCAGCATATTAGAATGATTTCTGAAGGATCATGAGACACTGAAGACTGGAGTAATGATGCTGAAAATTCAGCTTTGACATCACATGAATAAATTATTCATTTAAACATATTAAAACAGTTTTCAATTTTAATAAAATGTCACAATATTACTGTTTTTACTGTATTTTGATCAAATAAATGCAGCATTTTGACTTGAAATCTTACTGATCCAAATATTTTGAATGGCAGAGTATGGCTGGAAGTCTGATTAAAATCTTTTTTTTTTTTTTTACACAAACAAATGGCATCAGAAAGTTACAGTTACCATTAACTGATATAAATAGCATGTTGTCTAATTCCTGATAAAAATTAAGTTCCATCCTAATGTTTTATGTAAATAAAATCAGTTGTGATTACCATTTAATGTTGACTTTAAATGTCATGTCATGGCATCTTGTGGATATCAGTTCAACCTATATAAAATTCATCTTCCAAAATGAATTTTGTACCTCTTTCTCCCTTTAACAGCAAGAGAAGCGCTTGTTCACTAATTTCCACCGGCAGCTGTTCTGTTGGATTGATAAATGGATCGAGCTGAACATGGACGACATCCGCAGAATGGAGGAAGAGACCAGGAGGGAACTGGATGAGGTCAGATGAGATGCCCTCCAGCAGATTAACATTTACCCTGTTTTTGTCCGCTTTAAATTATTCCTCATCTCTATTGTTCAGTTTGAACAAGCCTTTATATGGTAATGATGAATTTTTGCCAGTTAGACAAACAAACTATTTGCTCCGAGATATTTTGTTGTCGAATTTAACAGAGTACGGACAGCTGAATTCATTAGTTGTGAGACTGAGTTTTTGTTTATGTTCTGGTGTTTTGAGTGTCGCCTTCAACCTGCCACACATTTTCCCACCGTACAAAGACAATTATGTGTAACAAGGCAGATGAATAATTGAATGTAGCCCATAATGAGGTCCAGTCACTGCGAACAAAAGGGGCAGCAGAGCGGAGCAGGTCACAGTTCAGTGCTCTCAGGTGCCTTTTGGGGAATGAGTGACATCACGTATTGGCGGCATCCCCAGCTTCACATACTTTGCAGGACTATCCCAGAAATCAAGTGTCTCCTCCTTGACTTCCACAAGTGATCTGTAATCTACCCAGAGCAGTGTTAATTTTGATTTAGTTTTAGTCATAGTCTTTTGACTAAAATGCCATTTAGTTTTAGTCATCTGAATTGTTTTTAGTTTTAGTCGACTAAATATCGTAAGATTTTAGTCGACTAAATCTACAGTAAATTTAGTCGGCTAAAATCTAATGGGTTTAGTTACAGTGCATTTATTAAGCATTTCTCTAAAATGTCCAAACTCATTATATAGGTTTGATATTAAGGTTTTATCATGATAGACACCGATTTAACTGCGGTGACACAACACTCCTTTATGTTAAAATTAAATAAAAACAAGAACATGGTCTTCTTTTTAACGAAATACCAATGGTTATATAGGCTAATTATGCATTCTTTATAGCAACTTTACCATATTCCTCATTCTTTCAAGCAGACATATTTATTTCTATAAATAAATTTAGATTAATCTTTAGGGCTACTAAAGTTTTCAGTCAAGAGCAGTGCGTGATTTTCTGTCTTTTTTTGTTGCTTGATTAACATCAATGACTCGGACAATAGCAACTAAATTAGGCTGCTGTCCCTTTAAAACCGAATGCACGGCTGCAATGCATGCAATGTACTGATACACGTTCTCCCAAATGTTTATGTTCACTTAAGACATAACCAAACTGTGTTTATGTGAATACTCGTCACAACTGACAATTCAACATTATTTTGTGGTAATTTCGTGATTCATGCGCCCGAAACAGTACTGCGCGCTGTGAGGAAGCGCTTGTGTGTACCGGGTTTGTTACCCCGAGCTGCCCTGAGCACAGTAACCGATATTCGTAGGTGTCGTCTCTTGCGTCGCAGATTTATCATATGTCTGCCTCTTCTCTTTACTCCAACATATAAATTTTTTTTTTTTACGTTTGATGCAACGTCTGCTACTATGTGCCAGTTCGCAACACCTGTCAGCCAGTTTACTGTCCCGTTTATTTATCGGTTCATATGTACTAGGGATGGGCGTATCGATCCTAAGTATCGATATATCGATCCTAAGTATCGATATATCGATACTGACGCGAGTATCGAAAGTATCGATACTCAAACTAAAAATATCGATACTAAGGTGTGTTTTATTTACCAGTGATTTTGTTTATTTAACAAACAAAAAAAATTCGTACAATATGCATTGAATTCGACGAATAACCTTTGTTAGCGAGTAAATGTGTAGGATAGAACTATTTTCCTGCTCATCTGAACACACGCAAATGTTGCAAGACAGAACCAATCAATCAAAGAGAGCGTTCACTCACTTCTAAAAGTGCATTCAAACAGGGCTGCGTTTCCCAAAAGTATCATAAGAAAGCATTAAAGCTTTTGGGAACAGCAGCCCTGAACAATGCTTATCAGAGGACAGAAAAAAACATATGTTTGAGTTATTTCACAATAAACAAATTGAAATCGTAGCCTACATATTTTGTACAATTACAGTTATTTAAAATGAACGTTGAAAGATAATACTGATCATGTTCTATTCTGTAATGTTAATAGAAATCATACACTGTCAGAACAAAAAGGTTGCATTTTATGCATGTAACAGCCTGTCACTGGCAGTCCCTTATGATAATTAACCATGGTTTTACTAAAGTGACCGTAGTTCAACTGTAGTATTTGTAGATTTGAATCATGTGTAAACAAAAAACACATTTGAACCATGTGTAAACAAAAATATAACCTAATAAATTACAATTAAGGCGTATTGAATGTTAAAATGTGTTTTAAACAAAGTTAAGTGATTATCATTACCCATTTTACTCTTAGTAATTTAATAAATTTCATAATTTAAAAGTTTAGTTCAGAAGTATCGTATCGATATCGACGATACTGCCTTGAAAAATATCGGTATCGTATCGAAAACAAAATAAGTGGTATCGCCCATCCCTAATATGTACTCATAAACTCCGAGCCACGCAGCAGATTCGTTCTGAATGAATCTCATCCCAAATCGTCCCTCCCTAACATTTTCGTCTCGTTTTTATTCGTTGACGAAAATGTCAATAGATTTACGTCATAGTTTTTGTCATTAAAAGAGTTTTAGTTCGTTATCGTCTCGTCGTCGTCGGTGAAAAAAATGTCGTTTACGAAAATTATTCGTCAACGAAATTATCACTGTACCAGAGGATAAGAAAAATCAGTATAAGTCCTTCCTGAATCACATTTTTAGCCCCTTCTTCTTCCGCAAGTAGCTATTTGCTTTATGTACACATGCATGCTTTTCCATGGCTGTCTTCCAGATGAGAGTGAAGGATCCAGTGAAAGGTATGGTGGCTCTTGAAGACTGAGGCTGCTCTGTGTTCCTGGATGCTGCTGTTCATAAAGGTAATTCATGATCTTTAGCGCCCCCTTATGTCACATATCTGAAACAGCAAGTGAGAACTTAAAAATTATTTAATATTTCCTAGTCTATGAATTCAATATATAGGCTATGTTTGGGATAGCATACTCACATTAACATTATCGGGAGTATATAGTTTATATAGTATGTACAGTATGCAGATTTTCTGTATGCATAGAATATTCCCAAAGTGCATTGCACTGAACTTGGCCTTTCATTGCCATTGTGATGAATGAACAAGATGTAATTGTAGGCAAAACAAGGATTTTTAAGTTGGTAACTGTATGCCACAGCTGATAATGTCACCTGATTTTTTTCACACTTTTTTTCTGTATTATTGAAAGATATTTCTTATGCTCACCAAGTTTGCATTTATTTGATCAAAAATACAGTAAAACTGTAATATTGTGAAATAATATTACAAATTAAAATAACTGTTGTATTGCAATTTATTTTAAATGTAATTTATTCCTGTGATGGCAAAGCTGAATTTTCAGCAACATTACTCCAGTCTTCAGTGTCTCATGATCCTTCAGAAATCATTCTGATATGCTGATCTGCTCCTCAAGAAACATTTCTTAGAATTATCAATGTAAAAACCGATGTGCTAATTAATCGTTTTGTGGAAACTTTTTTTTTTTTTCAGGATTATTTGATTAATAGAAAACCAAAGATTTTGTTGTAGCATTAAAAAAAAACCATTATTACTTTTGATCAATTTAATGCATCCTTGCTGACTAAAGAGTATTTATGTCTTTAAAAAAAAAAAACTTACTGACCCCAAACCTTTGAATGGTAGTATGTACTGGACCGTATTCAATCATTATGTTAGTAATCTATTCTGAACATAACTGTGGTGTTTAACCTTTAGAGTAAATTAATGTTCTTGTTCTCTCTCTCTCTGCCATGTCATTTCCTGAGTCTTTCTCAGATCAGACCTAAACTACTGGAGACCAGCGGCATCACTCTCCTCAAATCACAGCAACATGTCTTTTTAATCGTAATCGAAGTCCTTCATCCAGCTCTTTTGGTGACCGTTTGTCCTGAGCATCTTTCATATCCTCCTTTCAGTCTGACAATGGAGCACATTGACAAGTTAAATAGGCTATTATTCCGGTTCTATCCTCATGCCCAGTTTCTGAAGTCTACCTACTTAAACAAATACAGGGACGATCAGCGGTTCGTCATTTATGATGTCAGATCATTACCGTAACATATGAAGCTCGGCAGAATTGTGTTTTAAGATGAATTTAATGTAAAGCAGATGATATTTGGGTGTATATATATTCAGAATATGTATTGGCAGTGGAATTATTGTGACAGATGTGTCAGGGTTTTTAAGTAATTGTTCTCCTAATTTTTTTGCGGACCAAGCCGGTTTTCATTGTTTTGTTTTAATCTGTAGTGATTTGTTTTTGTTGCTTTATTTTTTTATTTTATTTTACCCACTTTTTAGCCTATTTACCAGCTGATCCAAGATGTAAGTGTGTCTCTTTATAGTGTAGTACTGTACAATCATAGTCATGTCATCCTGACCATTCATTTATTTGTAACATGCATTGTGGATTCATTTTGACTGGCAGCTGCTTGGTCACCTTAAAATGTCAGCAAGTACTGTTCATAATTTAATGCAAGACAGAGTTTATTATAACTTACTATTAGAACAGTATCACATTCTTGAAGTATTGTTGTTTGTTAATCAGTCAATATTAATGGTTTCATTGTCATCTCTTCCACAATTTCCTTGTGTGTGCTATTTTAGTAGTATTGTATTTATTTATTATTTTTTTTTATAAAAAAGACAGGCGTACCGTAGGTGTAGCTCTCTCTCCCTTGGCTGTTTTTGATTGGTTTACAAGATCAGGCTCCGCCCTTTTCTTTAGTCAGTGGCTTACTGTCTTTGAAAGAACTTGAAGAGGCAAAGCTAAACCTTTTAGCCTTGACATCTTTCATAAAATTTGACTATGACTATTTTGTTCGCTACCAGATGAGGTGCTCAAGGAGGATATTTTACGTTATGTCTCACCTCCTGTCCATTTTATTGAAGGATTGATTATCGCACTTACCCTTTTATTACTTGTCTTGAGGATAAAGGCACATTTATCCAGTTGTTAGCAATAATACCTCCTTTCACAAACCCTTCCAATCAACATACATGATGTGAGATAGTGACTTTAGAAGTGTATAATCCATCCCCTCTCAGAATGTTGCGTCATTAGGACTTTAATACAAATATACGCTCACTTCCAATCGCTCCTTACCTGGAATCAGGTAAGGAAGATGAAATGGGTTGAGCATGGGTTTTTAAATCAGTCTTTTCTTAGTAATGTGATGTATGGATGTATGTGCGTTTGAAGTTCTCAGTGTTTCTTGTTTTTGCGTGAGGGACATCTGACATGTAACTAGAATGGCGGTTTACACCCTTGTGTTTCTTTCAGCCAATGCTCAGGACCCATTGATGCGCATTAAATTATTCTTGTAGAATTACATTGAATTCATAAAAATTCCATTGAATTCTTAATAAGTGAATGCAGGTTTTATGGTGTAGACTGCACGTGTTAAAACATCTTTACTGTCATAATACAACCACCGATACACCAGAACTGTGTTGGTCCTGAGTCTAATCAAAGTGATGTATGGATGTATGTATTGAATTGTATATAATATATAAATATATGTAGATGAACACATATATATATATATAATATAACTATATAAAGATAGCTCAGACTATCCTGCCAGGCTATCAGCACATACAGCCTTCCATCAATTATATCGAGTGGTTTAGTAATGGCTGGGTGTTATCTGTGGGTGAAGTTACTGTTTGGAATGTGGCGAATTATGGTGAAATTAAAAATTATTAAAAACTATATTTGAAATATTGATTTGAACAGTCTATAACTGAACCTTCAGATGACTCCGCCCATCACTGTCACTGGCCCCGTCTCTCATCCCTGGCCGCTCCTCTTTGGCAGGATGGTGTCTAAATATGTTTTCATTCATCGATTGTTGTATTTTTGCTGTGAGCCGTAGAAATCTCTCACTTTTAAATTCCTTTCAAAGCTTACACTGTGAACGAAGCCACGTTTATGACCTTTGAACTTGAGAAAAGAACCTTTCGGGGTGTTTTGGACTAGGTTGCCATTCTTCTCTCAGGAGACTCGAATTAAACTTGTTCTTGATCAGTCCAAGCTGGTGTTTGAATGACAGACAGGTGGCTTATAAAAGGGAACTATCCACATGAACTGATCATCCACAGTTTGTGTTACCATTATGTAAAGCAGATCATAGTAAACAGGACTTTCTCATAGATATGTTGTTGTTAGATTTCACGATTTGTTGTCGAAATTAAAAGCCCAGTGATTGTAGAAAAAAAAAATGTTTTTTGAATTTGTTTAACCCCACCCTGTCATGTCATGGTTTTTTAATTTCTTTTACTGTGAATTTGTGCCTTTTGTCATCTTATCTTCCAATAAAACTACATTGGAGATGTGAAAAAATAAATTAACTTTTAAAAAGAAATGTTTTACTTCTTTACATATCCTCAAGTTTAAAAAAAATACATATTCAATATTTTTTTTTCTGTAGATTTGTACATTTTCTTCTTTGATCAAACATATTTTTCAGTTGTATGCTTAACATCAGAGTTGTTCCCCTAGTGGTTAGTGCACTGACACATTGAGCTGTGGTGCTTATGTTGGTAATGTGTGCTTGAATCTGGCTTGCAACATTTTCCGACCTCCCAACTTTTCACCATAATTTACTGATAAAACCCATTTCTTCATCTAATTTCCACAGTAAACATGTCTAGTTACTTTAACCTAACCCATTCAATGACCCCACTCAGGACAAACACATAAACAAGCACAAATCATAAAGAAAAAGTATCAATGCAAACCCTCCCTTCATTAAAGGGGTCATATGATGTTGCTAAAAAGAACATTATTTTGTGTATTTGGTGTAATGAAATGTGTTTATGCGGTTTAAGGTTAAAAAAACACATTATTTTCCACATACTGTACATTATTGTTTCTCCTCTATGCCCCGCCTTTCTGAAACGTGTTGATTTTTACAAAGCTCATCGGTCTGAAAAGTGAGGTGTGCTCTGATTGGCCAGCTATCCAGAGCTTTGTGATTGGCGAATACCTCAAGCGTGTGACGGAAATGTTACGCACCTACCATACTGTTGATGCCGTGTCCAGCAGGAGCGACGAGACAAAAACATTAAACCCATATTAAACGAGGCATTTGTTGCATCCAGTGTGTACATAATTACTGATTATAATGACTTATACTGTCTTTTTACACGTTGCGTTGCATCGCGCCGCGTAAAACAAAACCATGTCTGCATTTGTGATCGGAGAAATGACAAACAACAAGTGCTACTCTACACTGCCCAAAAAAACTTGCGTTTGAATCGTCAGTGGGAAATCCTTTAAATATAAAAAATGTACTTACGGTCTGTGAGTCAGAACATCCGGCATTGTCGTCTCTACAGGATCAGGAAACAGTCCTCCATAAAAAATGTGCTGCACACATCTGAATATATGGGTTGAACTGTTCTGGAACAGTGTTGTAAATACAACTACAACTTAACCACTGATTTCTAATCATGCCTTCTTTTGGAAGGCCAAACAAAGTAGTTTCGCTTTCACAACAAAACCCCGTCACACACCGCCTTGAGTGGCGGTCCGCGGATTCGACAAAGGAGCCTGCGGCGGGCTTGCGGCAAACACATGTGACGACCCCGGGCTGGACTCCGCTTCGTCCACGGTGAAGCCGATCCGGCGATCCACAGCGCAAAAGTTGATGTATTTCCTCAGCGACCAGCACGGATCAGCTCTAGGCATGACGACGCGATATCGTCCTCTTTTGGAAGACCAACAAAGTACTTTCGCTTTCACAACGAAAAACACAGCGCCTTCATGACATGGTGGCGGCGGCAACAACAATACTACAGCGAGAATAAATGTTACACCTTCTTTCTTTGCGTGAACCTTTGGGCGGCATTATGCAAATCTTCCCACACAGTGACATAGACATGTGGGGGCGTGTTAGAACTAGCCGTTTTAGGTAGGCGTGGTTGACTCTTAACTTTTATAAAGAATATCAACTTTACAGATCTTCTTTATGCACCAAGAGCTTGTAACACTCCAAAGAGAAAGAAAAAATTTTAATCCCATCATATGACCCCTTTAAAATAAATTTCGAGCCCTAATCAGGATTTGAAGAGATGAAGCCAGATTTAACTAACCCCTTCTTATGAGGCCTTCAGAAAGGGGAATGTGTTTGATTCAGACATTTGGATTTCATTTTCACAGTTACAGCTATATGTGACATGTTTAAATGTTTATTTAATTTTTTTTATTAATTATACTCCGTAGCAATAAAAATCGATTCGTTCAGCTCTGAGATAATTAAAGAAAGCAAAGAGCCGTGGGATTTTTGGACGGTGAAATTTACCCTTAATCTCTGGTCCTAGAAGTCCTCATTTAGATCAGCTTTGATAGGCTGGTATGTTTATTCTTTCTTTAAACTGATAGCCTACAGAAAGAAAAGAAAAAAAGAACGTGCCCCTTAAATCACGGCGTCTGCATGAACCACATTATTATCATCACAGGCGTGTCCAAAAACAAGTTTATGGACTTTAAATAAAGTCGAATAAGTTTGTAACTCTTTTAAGATATTTTAAGTATAACAGCTCCTGACAACAACTCAGATTTCATATCGTTTATAAAACTTTTAAACATATTAACTGGCAATGCAGAAAACACTTAGACGGCAAATATTTAAAATTCATGTTGCATATAAAAACAGTTGTTTTCAATGAACAGAGAACCCTCTGTTTCATGCCCTAATCAAAAGGATTGCGATATATACCAAATCGATTTAGACACAGTCAAGTCTTTCATAACTTAGCCAAAGCTTTCAGGCGTTTATATGATGAAACAGTAAAGTTCTGCGGCTTTAAGAGGTTTCTGTGGATTGGCCGGACAGTGAAGAAGTAAAGGGGTGTAAACACGTACCCCAAACTCTCACACTGTCCTATAGCACCTGTTAAGTACGGAATATAGGCTATATTCAAGACACCTGTAAAATCTCCACAAGACCGAGACTGAAAGGTAAGATTTTTCATTCAAAGTTTAATTTTGCTTTCGTTACGGTAATTTAGAGGAGCTTAGTTAAATTTTCGGAACATTTTAACCTGTAAATACCTAAATATTTTAAGTTTATTCGATGTCTGTTTAAATATAGCCCACGTTTTCATTTGAACGTTGTGTGACAAACAACAATAAGTCGTTACATAAAACTGATACAATGGAGAGATTAGACTGTTCTGCTTTTTGGAAAAAACGTTTATACATTTACTACCCCCCATTCAAGCCTTGAACAAGTCTTTAAGTCGAAGTGGCCTATGTCGAGTATTCTTTTTACTATCAAATAACATTTCGGTAGGCTAATCATAGACGTTATATTACAGCTGTGTACAGCACAAAAATTGCGAACACAGTCACTTTTGCCCGTAACCATAGCAACAGTAGGCTACTGCGCTCGAGCGTTTTCAGTGAACATATAATAATCAGTTAACCTCCAGATATTTTTTTTATCATTTTAAAAAATCTTTTAGATTAGATTAATGTTTACATTACCATGTATGCTTGTTTAGGTGGTTTTTGTGTACACAGGTCTGAGTATGAGCGCACAAAATGTTGGATCCAGGGATGGATATCAGGCTTTCAGGTAACAACACCATTGATCAATGAAATGAACCCCACTTCACTTAAAGATAGACAAGACTGAGGTGAAATAAATTATGCTTAGAGAACTGAGATGGACAGGAAGTAAAAGGAGTTCAGTGTGTTAAATCTGTTTTATTGCCCAGCATTACTGACTTGTTTCTTTTTGCATGGAACCAAATTGTGAATGTTGGTGTTTCTCTCAAATGTTTTACAATTTGGCACAAGACCAGTTGCTTTGCCTTTATGTGCCTGCTCTTTTTCTTTCTCTCTGCTGCTGAACATTGTTGGGGAAAGTTACTTTTAAAAGTAATGCATTACAATATTGCGTTACTCCATAAAAAAAGTAAGTAATTACGGTACGTAGTTACTTTTTATGGAAAGTAATGCGTTATGTTACTTTTGCGTTACTTTTTAAATCTGGACAGGGCTTGCTTGTTTGTTTTTAAAATAAAAAAAGTTCTATTTTTGGCAAATATAAAAGTCTTTTCACACCAAAAGTGAAATGAATAAGCCTCAGGCTGAAGGGAAAGTAAATTTACGTCCAGACTCCGTACAGTAGAATGCAGAAGAAGAAATTTCAACACACTTCAGCAATAGAAAAGACACACAAATGTTTGTCTAGAGTAATTTTTGCTTATTAGTACGGTTGAACTGGATCATCGAAGGTCAGAAGCAAAGACATGGTTAATAGAATGGGATTAAATACAAAAAGCATACTTGTGTTGTTTAACATTTAACTATTGCAGGTTTGAGTCATATTCTGAGTTGCATTATTTTTATTCATTTTGAGGAATACTGAATCTGTGTTTTTTTTGTGTGTGTGTGAGTGAGATGAATTAATGCATATTCATATTTATTTTAGAACTACAGTAACATCTTCTGATTTCTCTCAACATGGGGACAGGAGAGCTGTCAATCAATAAATTGAAAAAAAAAAAAAGTTTGAAAAAGTAACTTAGATATTCTCTTGTAAATTAAAAAAGTAATGCGTACTTAATAGTTACTTGAAAAGTAATCTGATTATGTAACTCGCTTTACTTGTGCAACACTGCTGCTGAATGCTTCTTTGCTCCTAAGAATTTGCATGTGACTGTATTAGAGCAACGGGGTGGAAAGATAGTTAGCCTGCATTTGAGAATTATATTGTTATTTTAGACTAATTTATTAGTATTTGTTTGCCTAGTACAATTTTCCTGGTTTAAACAGGGGGAAAAAAGTAAGGTGTACAGTTGAGCACAAATTGGCAAAGATTTATGTCGGCACCTGAACACTGAACAGACTTTATTATTATTTTTAATTTAATTTAATAATTTTATCAAATGTCATAAAATAATTAATGTATAATAATAAATATTTAATGATATTTATAATATATGTACACATTTTAAAATACAAAACCACCATACTATAAGTAACCACAATTTAAAAGCAGTGGATAAAGGTGTTCATCAAGTAATCTGGAACGAAAGTCTAACATAGTTAGTTGAATTTGTTAGGCAAGAAGGTTTAATCAACTATGATAGAGTAACATTACCTCCAAGGAATAGTAAAAATTAGCTTCTCAGAGTTAACTTCAATATGAGGTTTGTTAACAAGTTTGGCATTATGCGCTCACATTTTAATTTAAGATCTTTGAACTTAGACAAAACACCCCACCCCCCCACCCCCCCCAATCGGTTTGCAAAAATTATTACCTTATGTATTTATTTATTTTGTAGAGAAATAATATTTATCCAAGAAATATTCACAGAGTTGAGGCCAGCTCTTGCATAAAGCGGATTAGCTTCTGTGGACATTTACTTGCGTTGCTAAAGACCTGCAACAATACATACAGTGATTTGGAGATCAGGCCTGTTAGTGATTTTTGCATTTTGTATTCCTGGCCTCATTCACGTGGCTCTCCACTGCTCCAGATTACACTTCATAATCCCAAACACTCTCCAAAACGCATGCTTTTACACACACTCGTCCATTCAGGCAACAAGATGCAATGAGAACATGTGGATCAACAAAAAGGGTTATATTTATTGCAATTGCTAGCTTTCTGGGGTCAAAGGATAATGATGAATTGTTTCTGAGAAGATCGGAGAAATATGAATCTTGGAACTACAGCACGTAGGCGTCGCTTGAACAAAACCTGGGATATCTGCATCTGCTGAACCTAAACCATTGGACACCTATAGACATTTGAACTTTTTTGGACCTCTGAAGCTGAGAAAACACAAGCAATACGATAGAGAATCAAATAAGAAATCTACTCACTTCTGCTGATCTCTTGGTTTGGATGAATCAGGCTTCAGATTATCAGTTGTTTTGGGAGAACAGCAAAAAGATGTCTGACACATTTGATGTCCCACGTGTGCGCTCTGACAGTACGTCCACCATGGCATCTCAGTCTACTTCATCACGGATGATTCTTCGCGAGCGGCTCGCTCAGTTGCTTGTCTGCTTAGAAGATCTCAGCTCAGATGATGAGGCAAATGAGGAAGTGTCCCGTACGCTAGACGAAGCCTTTTACCTCTGTGGAAAATACACCAACAGAGAGTCCTTCAGGTATACTAAGTCATTGAAAATGAGTTTTAGATAGACTTGTGTTGGAGTAATAGAAGGTGTGGATTTTGTTGGTGATTTGCTAGCAAGTCCGTTGTACTTTTAGCTTTACATTATCTTTTCGTATTCTTTCCCCAAAGTTTTTCTCAGATATTAAATTCAGAGTTTATATGAACCCAATTCATTCATTGATTCATTGCTGCTCTGTTTGTGTCTTCTTCTCTTGTTCAGGCTGCACATGGTCACATGGAATGTTGGCACAGCGGAGCCACCAGCTGATGTGAGGTCATTACTGCAGCTTGACTCACAGCCGGCCACTGACCTCTATGTGATTGGGTGAGTTAACATCACCTGAATCACATGATCAGCAGATTTATACTCACAAAAAATAAATAAATTAATAAATAAATAAATAACATGTTAATTTACTAATACATACAATACCAAGTTTGGGTTTGGTAAGATTTTTAAAAAGAAGCCTCTTATATTCACCACAGCTATATTTATTTGATCAAAAATACAGTAAAATTGTTAAACATAATTACAACTGTTTTCTATTTTAATGTATTTTAAAATGTAATTTATTTCTGTGATGGCAAAGCTGAATTTTCAGCATCATTACTCCATGATACTGAAAATTACTAGTCTCCAGTGTCACATGATCCTTCAGAAATCATTTTAATAAATTGATTTGGTTTGCTTTGGAAACGACTTATTATAAATGTTGAAAACAGTTGTGCTACTGTTGTTTGAAACAGAAATCATTTGTAACAATGTTAAAGTCTTTTCTGTCACTTTTGATCAATTGAATGGATCCTCAATTCAATAAAAGACAAGTATTACTTTCTTTAACTGTTCTTGAACTTCAGTATATATATTGAAGTTGTAAATGAAACAAAAATTACTGGAGTATGTTCTTTCAACTGTATTATGATATGTATTATCAATTTCAGAGTGAAAATTCTTTCAAAGTAAATCCTACACCAATTTGTGCGTGTTTATACTATATATATATGAGACAGAATGAATTTCTCTGTCAATTGGTAAGTTTACATTGTTTTGTCATATAAGATGAGCAGATGTGTTTGTGCTCTAGTCTACAGGAAGTGAATGCCAATCCAGTGCGATATATCTCTGATCTCATTTCTGAGGACTCATGGAGTCACCTTCTCATGGATACCCTGGCACCAATGGGATATATAAAGGTACAGAATAAATAAAAAACTGATTGTGCGTCTCAGCATTGCAATCTCAGTTTAGAGAGTGTGAAAGACAGAGAGGTATTGACTGTCCTTATACATATGTTTATATGCAGTTGCAACTGTTACAATAGAACAGAGAGACAAAATCAGGATGAGCCGTCTCCTCATTAAGCTTGTTAAGCTCCATTGTTCGCTGCAGGCCATTGAAAACACTAGAGGCATTGTTTCATACCAGCACATTTGTGTACCATAACCTCTGATTTGATGTGAGCCCGTCCCATTCTGCCTTTCAAGACTAATTAGCTCTGATTTTAAAAACTGAATTCCACTCCACCAAAAAATCCCAGGAATTTCCAATACCAATCTCCTTATTTTCTTATGTCAACGTATCAAGGACACTTATCCATTCTAAGCTCAAATATATGTTTCCTCTTTTGTTTTCTTTCACTGTATAAGGCCTATTATAGCTTTCTTGCATAGAAACCGTCTAAAATCCTCTTTCTGTGATGCTGTCGGTTTTGATGTGGAGGTCAAAGGCGGCGTGTGGCGTTTGTGTTGAGAAATGCACTGAAGCTTTGACATATGAAAAGGCTTTTTTTGCTGTCCTCAGGTGACTTCTGTGAGGATGCAGGGTTTACTGCTGATATTGTTTGCAAAGCAGGTCCACCTGCCTTTCATCAGAGACATCCAAAGTACATACACTCGCACAGGCCTATTTGGATACTGGGTATGGTATAGCCTTTACATCTTTACATTTCACAGACACTTACTGTTATACACTAATTTCAATTTGATGGCATGTTCCTTCAAAACTGACATATTTATTCTACTGTTCATACTGTTATTTTACTGATTTCTAAGATTGAAGTCTCTATTGCTCACCAAGCCTGCCATTATTTGATCAAAAGTACAGTAAAAACAGCAATATTGTAAAGTATTATTACAATTTTTAAATGGTTTTATATATATATATACATATATATATATATATATATAGATCTATATATATATATACTGTATCTCCTGTGATGGGAAAACAGCTAATCTTAATGCATTTTGATCAATTTTAATGCATCCTTGCTGAATATAAAATGGCAGTGTATATAATCTGTATGTTTTGTGTAAAATACAAAATAAATAAAAATAAGCTAAATAAATTCAGCCTAAACCTATCCTTTTAGAGGTATGAATATGTGAGTATGACTTGGGGCTTTACTGTAATAATATGCAGCTGGACTAATGCATTTTTATTTATTCTCACAGGGAAATAAAGGTGGTGTGTCTGTACGTTTTTCATTCTACGGTCACATGCTGTGTTTTCTGAACTGTCATCTGGCGGCTCATATGAACTACGCCCTGCAACGGATGGATGAGTTTGAATATATTCTGGACACGCAAGACTTTGATATGTACAACACACCACAAGTGCTTGACCACAAGTCAGTGCTAAGTTGGGCTCAAATTTACTCACGTTCATGCATTCTCACATGCATCATGGTTCTCATATTGCTGTTGTTCCGTATCTCAGGGTAGTCTTCTGGTTTGGTGATCTGAACTTTCGTATCGCTGACCATGGGATGCACTTTCTTCGCTCCTCGATCAACAATGGCCACTTTAACCTGCTGTGGAACAGAGATCAGGTCAGGCAAACACACAAATAAAGATAGCACAAATACACACTCTTCTGAAGACAATGGCTCTTTTAGCATGGTGATTATAAAAATGTTTTATTCAGAAAAATTAAAAAGTGCATTAATAGAAGTTAGTTTCATCGAATTAAAAATTTCACTCAATAGTTCGTGCTTAGTATCTCATCATTAGCTTAGCAACATGCAAATGTCAAAATTTATGGAAAACAAGAGACAGGTATGCATTATTCTATTCTATTATATTCCACTGATCTCTGGCTCTTAGCTGACCATGATGAAGAAGAAAGAAGCTATTCTTCAGGAATTTGAAGAGGGACTGTTGTGCTTTAAACCCACGTATAAGTTCGACCGTTTCTCTGAGACTTACGATACAAGGTACATTCACACACTTACAAATTAATAACACAGTACAAATGCATTATTTTTTATGCATGAAAGTGGAAATCAGTTTGATTGAGAAAAAAAATGGATCTCAATTTATCCCTATTGTGTTTTCTTAGAAGAAATTCATGGTCATTCTTTCTCCACACAGAGTACCAAAGACATGGTTTGGCTTTATGTAAGATTTGAGAAGAATTTTTGTGTTTGTTGCATGGCGTTACCTTAACCCGTTTATTACCCAGAATTCCTCTCACAGAGCACTCACCATCACATCCCTGTAAAACACTGCACTCCTCTCACTCATCGTTCAATCTTTGCATAATCTCCTGTCAGATGCTCCAGTAAGCATTTCAGTCATGTCTATACAAATTGTAAGAAAAAATGATGAGGAGGTTGAAGATCTCAATGAAGATGTTTATAGCAGCATAGCCGTGACAAAGTACATGTTGTACCTTGGGTTCTACAGAGTCGGAATGAACCCCGATCATCCTAAACTCCAACCTTTTATGCAGTTACAGTTTACTACCCTTAATGTAAATGAAGATGCTCCTATTGTGACAGCTGTGGTCTGTATGTTAATAAAGTTCCAATACCGCCCTGTTTGAGATGGATCTCGGTGTCCCACACCCATTCTCATTCTACAATTGGTCATCATTTGCTCAGGATGTGATCATCCAAAATGGTGCAGAAACAACATAACTGTTGACTTTCTTGAGCCATTTTGGGAATTGAGCATGATCAAACATCTATTGTGGAGTGGAATCTGGGTCGGGTCAGACTACAGTTTCTTACAAAATGTAATGTTGTGATTGGTGTTTTTTCTGTGTGCCAGCTGCCATCAGCTTTGAAAACATGTATGTTGTAGCATGTCTACTTTGAAGATGAGATGGGTATGTAGGATGTAAGATGGAATTGTATTTCCCATCAAACATAAATGGCTGAATATAGGAGGTCTTCCGCACCACAGAGTATATTAATCTGTGTCTGTGTACAAATGTGTCTTCAGCACAGATATTTTCCACATTTAGCTGTCACCTGTTTGCTGAATTGTTATATGGGTAGTGAAATATGGTTGGGAAATTGTGTTTTGCTGTGTCTGTAATGGAAGCAGAGACAGTTTGTGTCTCCAGTGGGAAGATCAGCTCAAACTTTGAATTTATTTTCAAGATTACTAGTCAAGGTGAAAAAAGTGAAATAGAGGTTTTCTGAAAAAACATGCAGGAAATCATGTATACACCAACCACCCCATTTGTCCATCCAGCCCTTCCATCATATTTAATACATGACCACACATCCATGAAATGCTGTCAGTGTGTCATTGGGCTTTTAACAGCTGTCATGGAGAACTGCTTTGAACCTGTCATATAACATGACACTAAGCACCTCATCACTGTGTAGAAAGCATGATTCACTCTGATATGCTGGTGTTTGATGCATTTGCATGCTGTTTCATATGGTAAAAATAGCATATCACTTGCATGTCTGCATGGAATTGGGAATTTCACATGGAATTCTCCGTATACAACCACAGCACAACTATCTATCTATCTATCTATCTATCTATCTATCTATCTATCTATCTATCTATCTATCTATCTATCTATCTTCTATTCTATTCTCTATCATATTATCCTCTATCTATCTATCTATCTATCTATCTATCTATCTATCTATCTCTCTATCTGTCTGTCTGTCTGTCTGTCTGTCTGTCTGTCTGTCTAACAAAGTTTGGGGTCGGTAAGGTTTTTCATGTTTTTGAAGGAATACTCTTAAGCTCACCAGGGTTGCATCCAAAATAATCAAAAATAAAGTACAAACAGTAACATTGAGAAATATTATTATAATTTAAAATTAGTATTTTCTGTAATTTATGTCTGTGATGGCAAATATTAATTTTCAGCATCATTACTGCAGTCTTCAGTGCACATGGTCCTTCAGAAATCATTCTAATATGCTGATTTATTGATCAAGAAACATTTCTTATTATTATCAATGTTGAAAACAGTTGTGCTCAACAGTTTTGTGAAAACTGTAATACATTTTTTATCTGGATTCTGTGATGTATAGAAACAACAGCAAATAAGAACTGCAATTTAATTTAATTTAATGGGCCCTTGCTGACTAATTAGTATTAAGCTCTTAATAAAAAGTATAGATTAAAAAAAAAAACTTACTGACCCCAAACTTTTTTAGTGTGCGTATATACTATCTATATAATATAGTGAAGATTATCTCACTCTGCATTTATTAGTTCAGTATAATTTACATTCCTTCTTTTTTTGCATGGGTCAATGATTAGTGGTAAAAAGCGGAAGCCTGCCTGGACGGATCGTATCTTGTGGAGGATAAAACCCAAAGCTATAGACACTGAGGATGAGAATAGCTCGACAACATCATCAGCTGACGATGATGAGTATCCTATTAAGGTGACGCAGGACATGTACACCTGTGATGTCTCGTATGGGGTCAGTGACCACAAACCTGTCATTGGGACCTTCAATCTGGAGGTATGAATTATGTATGCCTTGGATATTTAATCAATCAGATGACATGACAATGAGCTGATCAAATTGAAGTAAATGTGCTTAAATAATAATAATCATCATAATCATTACTAATTATAATTTTAAACACATCTACCTTTCTGCGTACATGAGTACGTTTAGTCCAAATTCTGTCTTGGTCTCTTCATGCAGATGAGAAAAAAGGAGACGGCTCTAGTCACACTAACCGTGGAGGGACACTGGAGTGCAGATGAAGATGCCACATTCACCTACACCATTCTGGAAAACTGTGAGTCCTCAACTTGGGACTGGATCGGATTGTACAAGGTGAGACGGAAACAGAGAAAAAAGAGGTTGATGGATGAACAAAAACACAGAAAGAGACAAAAAGGAGATCTGTATCACAAAGCGGGTCACTAACTAGTGGTGATTTATATCTCTGTGTGCAGATTGGCTTCAAAAGTGCCTCTGATTACTCCACCTTCGCTTGGGTCAAAGATGATGAAGTGGCTGCCAATGGCGAAGTCGTGACGGTATGGCAGACTAAAAGTTTTAGTGTTGAGAACAGGTCTACATTGAGAAAATAATGCCAATAATAGAATTTTATATTACTTTACTTTTACACTCATCTAAAATGAATGCATTTAAACTGCATGGCACTAACAAGTTGTTACACAAGGACTAACATGAGTGTGCACTTCCTGTTTAAGGTCCAGATGAGTAAAAATGAGCTCCCCTTGCTGGCAGGGGATTATGTTCTTGGCTATTACAGCACCAACATGCAAACCCTCATTGCCTTTAGTCCGACTTTCCAGGTGAGTTTCCACAAACACATACATGTACCTCTGTGTTAGCTTTAGGCTATACCTCTTTGTTCATCTGCTTTGTCTGGATCCAGATTCTCGAGTCTCAGCAAGCTGTGATGGAGGGTCTGGTACCTGAGAACATCAACGGACATGAGAAGTAACGGGCTAATTTCTAACCTCTGGGGCATATGTTCACATATGTAAAAATTACAGCAGGAGATCTGAATTGAGATCGGATTTGCCTGTGTAAACAGACCTTGCTCAGTTTGGTTTTAAAAGATAAAACTGATTCTAAAACAGTCTGGTATAATGAGTGTGATCTAAGGCTTTAAAATTTCCCAAACAACCAGTCTAGTCACCAAACACACTGAAATACTCGTTTTTCGTTCTCTCTTTATCTGCAGCTCTTGTTAAATGGTAGGAGTTTGTTGTGAGCTTCTGTAAACACGCACACATATACATTGCGCTATTCTAATGTAATATGTAGTACCTGTATATGCCACTAGAGGACAATAAAGCAATTACCAACTGTATTCAGAAACATCCCATTACTGAGAACCCTATCCCATCTGTTTAGTTACTATGGTAAACTCACTGAGAACTGAGAAATAGAACTTTTTCAAATTATAAGTCAAAAATTAAGACCATGGAATCTGTGCCTGTATAACTTGAAAGCTCTTTTGATTTATGTAGAAACTGACCGTGCAAATATCTACACATTTCTCAAACATTTTTTTTTGTTTTGTTGCAAATTAGATACTAATATCACTGTAAAACTAATAAGAGTGTAGAACTCTCAGAATTAGGCCTATATTTCATGCCAATATCAACATGTTGAAATGTTGAAAAAGTCCTCAGTATTATTTTTCAGTAATTAAGTTCTACAATACACAATTATGCATTATTATATACATACATTACTATATATATTACATATATACATGTACAATATTTTAACATACATTAAATGCATGATGTTGCATTTATTTTGCCTATTATATCTGGAACTGATTACAGTATCTTACAGTTTAACTAAACATTGGTGCTGTGCGTTATACAGTATTTCACTGTATGTTTTATATATCAGTGGCTTTCTGTATGATAATGTGTGGCTTTTCGGTATCTATAACAACAGTTCACCATCTGATTGCTAAAATGCCATTTTGTTTACACTGTCACTGAGTTGATTTGACCATTTATGATTTGCTAAATGTATTAAAATGTTTCTGTAATCAAGCAATTAAACGCAACAGTGTTACTGGGATTGTAAGCTATTTCATTAAAATATTAACATCTGAATATCTGTTTGCGTCAAAGACTTTGTAAATGCATATCTATCTGTATACTTTTATTTATAACTGTGAGATGAGTTGAAATAATATTTTGAGGTAACTTGTAATTAACCTGGAATATTCTTTTAAGGTCTACCACACTTTCATCCAACAAAATCCAATCTCCAGAGTGACAATCAAACAAACTTTCTCCTCAATCTATCTCGCCACCAGTATTATTTCCCATTGGAGCTGAAGGTTTACATGTTTTTGTAGCTCACTCTAGGGGGCGCTGTTTACTTATTGTCTTGTCCATAACGCGAAAGGGGCGGGGACCTGTATTGTTGAAATTCACACATGCATATGCAAACTCACTCACTCACAGAATATTAATTCATCACTCAGTTAGGCACAGTACTCAGCACTGGAGATATTGTGTGGAGCATTTTCATGGATGATTACAGCTATAAATTGTTTAAATGGAAGTCGTGGCCTAATGGTTAGAGAGTCAGACTTATAACCCAAAGGTTGTGGGTTTGACTCTTGTACTGGCAGGGATTGTAGGTGGGGGGAGTGAATGTACAGTGCTCTCTCCCAACTTCAATACCATGACTAAAGTGCCCTTGAGCAAGGCACTGAACCTCCAACTGCTCCCTGGGCGCTGCAGCAAAAATGGCTGCCCACTGCTCCGGGTGTGTGTTCACTGCTGTGTGTGTGTACTTTGGATGGGATAAATGCAGAGCACTAATTCCGAGTATGGGTCACCATACTTGGCCACATGTCATTTCACTTTTTTTTTCTCACTTTTTATAAATCTGTTTGAGGCACCTGCACATCTCTTCGAGGAGGAGGTCGTCAGAACTCGCCAAAAACACACCGAGTCAGTCAGTGATCATGAGCTATGAGACAGTGGCACTAGAATTCTTTCCTGGGAAGACAGTAAATAAATATTTGGGATGGTAAACCCATAACATACTGTATATAGGGGCCTTTTTTTTTTTTTTTAAGGAACACAACTCTCAGAGATTGCGAAAAGGTATAACAGGCCTGTCTAAACTCCGAAGATAAGCGACCGATAGAGTTGGCTAGATATCAACTTCAAGTTATAAGATGCAGTTAAGAATGATTGTGCTGTTTTTATAACAGTTCAGTAAAAAATAAGATATGCAACTTACATTTTGTACACCATATTGCCAGTTACCCTCTCTATTTTCGCGCCTTTGAAGAAATGTTAACGGAAGAGTCAGCACAATTGACCGTTGCGTGTATCCTAGCAACACAAAGTAGTGGAGTTTCTGAATGAATCAGTGTTTAATTCAATGGCTGCGTCCCAAATGACGCAATACACTATGCATTATACACTATGTACTTATGCACTATGTAGCCTACTCGACCATGTAGTGTATGAATTATATAAGGTTATTTTTACTGCGTCCCAAATGACACACTATACAATATACAGTACACTATATACTTATGCACTATGTACTCAACCATGTAGTATATGAATAGGTTATTTTGTCATTCATAATCGGAGTCTGATAGCCCCTCCCCCTTCAGTACATAATGAAGTGTCCAACATTCCACACTTTGTATTTTTGGTTAAGTGCATCATCCGGGTAATTAAAGTGCACTTTTTCTTTTCAGGATTTTCAGTGTGAACACACTACTCGCACTATTTATACTATAAAACGTATTAGAATAGTGCACAAGTAAGCAAATTTGCGACGCACGTTTTGCCATTCATAAACGGAGTCTTGCAGCCCCTCCCCCTTCGCTATAATTAAAGCTGTGACAGTTAAGTTTATTTAAGAAAAGTAACCATAATAAAATTGACTGTTATTCCTTGTAAGGTGTAAAATACTGTAATTTCCTTTTTACTTTGCAATGTAACTGTTACTTTTCTTAAATGAGACTGCCCCGATGACGAAGGCAGCCTTCAAATGCGACCTCTGGAGGATGCAGCCTCGGAAATGAGACACAGCTAATATTCCGCACCTTTTTCCCGTTATTTAAGTGCATCATCCGGGTATTTAAAGTGCACTTTTTCTTTTTGGAATTTTCAGTGTGAACACACTACTCACACTATTATCCTAGAAAATTTTGGATTATAGAATTATGCATAAGTACGCAATTTAGGACACATCTAATGACTCGCTTAATCGGAACTCAACGCGTAAGTTGAGTCGATTGACTGAGTTTCTACACAGTGTGCATTTGCTCTCTATTCTTTGAGCACAACATATTTGTTTATATACCTTGTTTGAGGTATGATGATGACATATAGTTCTGTAAATAAGTACAACAAATTACCATACATACACCTGAGACTAATTAAACTCAATATAAACGCTGGAGCCTCAACATGTTTTCAACGTCTTTAACTTCTTCAAGTGCTATGTCTTGAACGATTCGAGTATGAACAAATCGGTTCAGTGAATGATTCAAATGACTCACTCATAAAGGCAGTCAATTGCGTCCTTCTATATTGTTTAGCGCCACAGGGAAAGATTACTTTAATCAAACTTTTGATTTTAATCAAACTTTGCTTAATTTTTGAAGGAAAAACTGGTCAAATATTATAACCGATAATAAATTACAGCATACATGATTGCAAACACACTACGAAGGCGTTTTATTGCCATGTAAAATAAAAAATAAATAAGTGTAAGATTACGAGATTAAAGTCTACATTTTTTTGAGATTAAAATCAAAATTATGAGAATAACGCCTAGCAATAATGAAAATTACTGTCATAATATTTTGAGAATAAAGGCGTAGCATTATGAGATTAAAGTCATAGTATGAGAATAAAGTAAAAAAAAAACAATTTTAAAGATTAAGCACACATATATAGCATACTATAGCATATCCATGGGCCCCCCTTTATAGTAGCCTATCTTGGTGCCACAATGTTTTCTACCAGGAACAGTTTTTTAAAAATGTAAAAAAAAAAAAAATCACGCTGCGATACATTATAATGCAATACTATTATTCCCTGGATCCCAAAATCTACATGCATTAACACCACAGGATTCCAGAAACAGCAACAACTTTTGCACATACAACTGCCTTAATATTCCTTTATATTACAGGCTCTTAATTATTGAATTAATATTTTTCTGCAATTAAAGTTTATTAGAACTATTAAATTTTCCTTTGTAGTTGCCCTAATGAAAAGCTTATTCTTGAATCCAGAGTTAACTGTATAGTATTAGTAATATAATGAATCAGGCTCCTCATTACCATGGTTTTATGGTTTCTATAACAACAAAACAAAGAAGAAGAAGAAGAACATCACCATATGGACATCACCTTGACATAGTCAAGACTGATAAACTACTCCCTAATGTAATGTAGAAACTTTCATTTTCTGTGAAGCTGCTTTGCAGTGATGTTATGTGAAGCCCCCCCCCTATACAAATAATGAATGGAATTGAAACTCAAACAAACTCTATAAAAGTGACTTATTGCCTTTATCTTCCCATTTTTAATTATGCTTATACGATAATGACATTAATAATAATAACCAGAAAAAAATTCCAATTTCTACAGTGTTAAGTAACTGCAATGGTAAAATGTGTAGCTGTGTGGATTGTACCGTTTACCTCAACACTTCAGTTTACATGATCGGAGCTATGTAATCTGTTCTCAGCTAGCTTAAGAGCCATCAGTGGCATGAACCCGTGGGGTGCCCCCGGACCGCGATTTCTATCGAGTGGAAACTCCCCAACTCAGTGATTGGGTGTTTATAATCTTTCACTTGGATGTTATAAGTTGCACTGAGTAATAAAGCTGGATAAAACAAAAACGGGGTCCTCTTCATTCAGGTTGCAAAAGCAACACAATGTGTAGGAGTATTTCCACCCTGTAACTTTGAATCTCATAATTGCTATATACCATTATGTCATTTTGACTTTATTCTCAAAATATTTTGAATTTATTCTTGTATTGCTCCGACTTTATTCTCGTAATTTTAACTTCATTCTCTAAATATTTTGACTTTATTCTCATAATTTTGACTTTATTCTTATAATATTATTACTTTATTCTCGTAATCTTTTTTTTTTTTTTTTTAAGTGTCACTGCCATCGTAACACTGCCGTCGTAACACTTTTTTTCCCTCATGTTTATTTGACCACCTTGGCTTCTGTTTGTGATGGCAACAAACTCCACTATAAAGACATGAATGTCTTCAATATTGATATACCGTCTTATTAGTGTTTAAAAGCTTGGGCTGGGAGCTCTAGCAAAATTAAAGTGCTGTGATAAATTAAACCGAAGCAATTTAATTAAATGTATTAAGGAAAAAACGTGTTAATTAGAGTAATTAGGTCAGATTTTTGTCTCCTGTTGTGTCAGAACAGCTGCTGAGACCTCACCCCCAAGGGAACGGTTATAAGGGAATTATTCTTCTTCCCTGGAGAGGACACTAGATTCTCTGCGAGGCCCAGGAGATTCATATTCTCTAACACATCCGACTGGCCCATGATGTCACCCGGTGCTGTAAAACTTTTTAATGGCCCACTAAATCAGAATCATGGATTGGAGGCATTTAAGGCTAAGTGAAGACAGGATAAGGTTATGGGGTGAAAGAGGGAAAACAGGATGAATAGAGACATGGAGAGAGAGAGCGAAATGACCTTGCTGATGTCATAACACAAGCAATATCAAATCTGAATGCATCTAGAATAAATGTTCAAAACAGTACATTAAAAGCTCTTTGTGCTTTTGTAATGCATTAACCTCTAAAATTACAATAACCTTCGGTTTGAACAAAATTATAATTTCCCACTCTTAACTTACAAATAAAAAAAATGATGTAAAGAGCCTTAAATAGAATAAATCAAAAGTAATCATTTACTCACCCTCATGTCGTTCCAAACCTGTACACCAATTACTTTTGTGGCACACAATGGAAATTACATCTCTAAATATGGGACAGCATTATGGGGCAATAACAGCGTTTGCAAGTGAACACGAGCAGATGTTCTGTATAGGGTTGCACATAATTCTGGGATATGATGCAAGCAGTGTTGGGAAGGTTACTTTGGAAATGTAATAGGTTACAGATTACAAGTTACCGTATTTAAAATGTAATAGTAGTGTAACTTTTTCAATTACTTTAGTAATGTAACTGATTACATTTGATTACTTTTCAAAATTTCTAATGAATGTTTATTTGCAACTGTTAATCATTTTCAAACATTTACACCATGCAGGGTTAACCTTACAGTAGTGCTCAACATTGTTAGACTGTCAAAAACCTTCATCATTTGAATTAAGATGATCAAATTTGAACACATCCACCACAAAATCAGACTTTAGTACCGCCTTCTAATTTGAGATTGATCTAAAGTTCAATGCAGATTTAAAATCATATGAAATAGTTTATAGATAAGAAATCTTTGCATAACTACAGGAAACACTGCATCTAACAATGGTTTGGAAAAAATAGTTAATTAAAAAAAATAATAAATAAAAGCATATACATCAACTCAAATACGGTTATCTAATAAGCATGTGTCTTATTCTGTGTACTAAACTCCTGAAACATTGGTGTCTTTTTGAAACATTGGTCTTTGTATATGATATGATTTCTCAAAATACACTGTTAAAAATAAAGGTGCTTCACGATGTCATTGAAGAACCTTTTTGTCTAAATGGGTCCATAAAGAACCTTTAACATCTGAAGAACCTTTCTGTTTCACAAAAGGTTGTTTGTGGTTAAAAAAGGTTCTTCAGATTATAAAAAGGTAAGAAAGAGATGGTTCTTTAAAGAACCTTTGACTGAACGGATTCTTTGTGGAACCAAAAATGGTTCCTCTATGGCATCGCTGTGAAGAACCTTTTGAAGCACCTTTATTTTTAAGAGTGTAAGTAAAATGCTCATGAAGTGACTCAGAGCAGTTCTAGAGATTATGTTTATGTGTTCATGTACTCATAAATTGAGGCTGAGGCTGAAAACACCGCAAGCTTCAGTAGGCCTATGTCTAGTAAATGAAACCGCATGTCTGCGCCATTAATTTCCACGAGGGGCGGACAAAAAATTTCAGGCCGGGAAATCTCACACTCATACACCCACAACAAATTCTGAAACATGGACAACCTTGTTTTTTGTATGGACCTCACATAAAAAATGATTAAATCCTTAGGTTGGGGACATGCAAAATAATTAAAAGTTATCTCCTGAACTGCACCTTCACTTTTCTTTTCAGTCTCTTTATTTTGCCCTGATATCTCTCTCTCTCATGACTTTAATACTCAATTTAACAAAACTATACTTTGCTAAATGCCTACATGTCAAATTATTACATCAATACCCTATCTTTATAGAAAATCCTAAACGAACAGAACTTTCCTTTACGAAAATTAACCATGTTTTTATTATAGTAAAAGTACAGTAACCATGTTTTTTTTTGTTTTTTTTGGCAAATGGATTACCATTTGTATTTTATTTTACATACGTAACGCCGTTACATGTAACTAGTTACTCCCCAACACTGGATGCAATAATCAGCTCCATTCATCCGCACAGTCCTCAATGTCTGAAATCAATGTCTTCATTTGCCAGGATCAGAGCAGTTCTGCAAGGAATGTAGATCTAGAAAGAAAGAAAGAGAAAAACATTTACACACATTCATATTTATAAGAAAACAATTATTTGCACACACACACACACACACACGCACACGCACACACATACACACACACACACACACACACACCACACAACACACACCACACAGTAAAAATATCTATCCATCTAATATATAGATATAAGGATTTAAATATATCTTGAAATAGTAATTTTTTATTTGTTAATTTTAAGTTTCAGGACAGTGCCTACCTTCTAATACGGCTGACTGATCATGTGACAAGATTTGTATCTTGTTTTGGTTTATTTAGTGCTGACTGACTGATGAGATCACCCAAGATGTAACAACCAGGTATAAATGGGGTCTTCAGGTCTGAGGTTTAGGTACGTCCAAGAATAAACTAAACCATGTCTTAAAATGTTGGGATAGTGGCTGCTCTGATAAACCTGCCATATAAAAATAACAATTCACATACACCGACCGAGCTCAAAAAAGGCAAAACAATATTTCTCTTGAGAGAAAAGCTTGAAAGCGAATTATTGCACCGTTAAAATGAGCTCTAATCTGCTGAGTGAAACAATTCTTTATGTAACCTGGGAGCAACTAGCAATACAGTTTTTATTAGTGAAATCACTGTTCTTTGACCTCACTTCACACGGCAGGACATGAGATACAGGTCTGGGATCAGTCCAGCGGGACCTGAGAAGTGATTGTGTCCAGGCATCTACGTACCGACAAGAAAGACTTGTTTCTCTCAAGAGGAAAAAAAGGAAATCAGAAACTATAGCTACAAGTTCTCATGAAACACCATTGTGTGTAGGGAGAGGAAACAGAGTCATTCTTGTAGGTCAGGTTGTGGTTGATTTCCACAGGGAGCAGACATGCGCTTTATTAACTGGGCCTGCACTCACCTGCTGGAACTAGACCTGAGCGCCCAGCGTGAGCGCCAAGAAGATACTGCTGCAATTACAAATAGTAAATCACTGTTTTAACACCAGAAGTTTCGCTATGTACCTACTGAAGCTTTTGGAAATGAGATGCCAGAGTCTGTGTGGCCTCATGTGAGTGCTTTATATATTGTGAGTGTATTCAGTGGGTTTTATTGTTTAAGGAATAACAAGATTGAGCTTGTTGAGCATCACTGACAGCATCTAGCTAACCACAAAGTACTCAGCCTCAGAGTATATACAGTATATATATATCTATATATATATCTATATATATAATTATATTATATATATATATATATATATATATATAATTATAATACATAACATTTATAATAAATAATACTTTCAAGTTGATTAATATTAATTAAATTCACTTACACAAATCCTTTTATATAGGCAGGCTTAAAACCCAACACTGTTTGATACAATATTCAACAGGGGTCCCGCTGCATCTCTCCATCCATCAAGGCTTGAAGACCCCTGCTTTCGAATAACTTTCTTTAAGATCAGTAACTAACATTACTACATTATCAATAACTGTGCTTAGTCAAATAGTTATTACTGTCATGAAAAGTTCCAAAAATCCTCTACTAACCCCCCTGCTGCACTGTTATGGGGCCCCAGTGGTTGAAAACCCTGGATCTATATTATAAGTCTGCTGCAGCGGATTATATTAAGAGGCATCTGGAATCATGCCTCTGTCTTCTGAGATTTACATCCAATTTCATTATGAAACAGACACAGCAGTAACTATTGATTCATGAGTCACTGAAGTTAATCTCAGAGCACAGCCCTGTACATTCACAGTTCTGCACCTGACCACTAGATGTCACTGCTGCAGTTTGGAAACAGGAAATGGGAATCTCAACGGAATGGAGGCTGGAGGCAGCTTGAGCTGTTCTGGTAAACCCCATACTCTTATACTGAATTTTGACTAAAGTGTACTCCATAATCTTTCAACAAATAGGTCCTGACTTCAAAGTTTACGCAAATTTACATTATGCTGTTTAAAATATAACTAGATCAGAAAAAACAAACAAACATTCAAACACTCTCTAATGTAAGATGTAAGGTGATCTGACTAAGGAAGCCCCAGTATATGTGATTGTGAGGAGGAGAATGAGTATATAAAAAAGCAGCTAATATTGCTTTGTTTACATTCAGCCGTCATGTAAGCAGAACGCCTACATCTATACAGACAGCCGATCTATTTAAAGAGAAGAACTGAACTGAAGCTCACCCTTTAGAAAGCTTGAGATATGAGAGCTAAAATCTCACTTCTGTCACGGACAGACAGACCTTTGAACGAATGCTTTTGTCAGAGCTCTGTCTGAGTTACACCGCCGTTAATATCTTGCTCAATTAAAATGCCTGCTGCGATTAGCTGGATCTCTTAAAAGGCACTTTGTGCCAAAACGGTATTAACAGGCTCATTGATTCCTGGCATAACCATCTTTCAGTCGGCTCATCTGCACCGGTAATCACGCAACTCAGGCCATTACAAACTACATGGCTGCCAGTGACCCCTGACCAGCTGGCTAATCCATCACTGACATTTAAAACAAAAACGCTATCTTTAGGTACAGCGGTCCTGGAGGAAGCAGGGCAGGAAAGGGGACCTCATACGACTGGCTAGGTTCCAGGAACATGAAGTTGAAGAGAAGACCTAAGCTGATAATAGGCACCATTATTGTTCAATCTCACTGTAGAGGATTTGGCATGTTTTGGTGTCCTTAAAAGTTCACCCAAAAATTTCAATTCTTGTCATTATTGCTCACCCCCATGTTGGTCCAGGCTCATATGACTTTCTTTCTCTCTCCTATGGAAAACTAAAAGGAAACTTTAAATAATTGTTTTACTACAAAAAGGACACAAAAGCACCCTAGAAGAATCTTGGAGTAAGGAAAAGGTCAACATTTAAATTTAAGTTAAATTGACATACAGTCTAGATTTCCCTGGGCATTCATAAGAGATGTACTAGAAAGACTCGTGAACCAGCTGTTTTGAGATCTTTTCAGTGAATCAGTTAATTGAGTTCACCAAACTGGTGTCAATGATATATAAATTATTTACTTTTGAGTCCGACCTTTTAAATAAATCAACCAATTCTTGAACCAACAACATGCCTGTTAGATCCTGTACCCACTAAATTACTGAAAGAGTTGTTACCTGTAGCCGAAAAATCGCTTCTCAATATTATTAACTCATCGGTGTCTTTAGGTCATATCCCAAAATCCTTCAAGCTGGCGGTTATTAAGCCTCTTTTAAGAAACCACAACTAGATCCTAATAAACTGGCAAATTACAGACCCATCTCACATCTTCCTTTTATGACTAAAATTGTGCTCCTTCCTGCAAAAAAATGATCTCTATGAAGAATTTCAGTCAGGTTTCAGGCCCCACCATAGCACAGAAACTGCACTTGTTAAAATTACAAATGACTTGCTTCTTGTGTCAGACCAAGGTTGTGTCTCATTGCTAGTTTTACTTGATATTAGTGCTGCGTTTGACACTATAGATGTCATTGACATACTCATAGATCGATTACAACACTATACAGGTATCCAAGGGCAGGCTATAAGATGGTTTAGATCCTACCTGTCAAATCGCTACCACTTTGTTCATTTAAAAGGGGAGTCATCTCAATTAACGCCAGTAAAGTATGGAGTCCCACAAGGATATGTCCTAAGTCCTCTGCTATTTTCAATATACACGTTGCCCCTTGATAATATTATTAGAAAATACGGGATTCGTTTCCCACTGTTAGCTGATGATACTCAACTATATCACTACAAGAACCAGATGAAATTGGGTGTTATATTAGATAGCAAACTGTTTTTTGAAAATCATATTTCCCATGTTACAAAAACAGCATTCTTCCATCTTAGAAACATTGCCAAGTTACGAAACATGTTACCTTTTTCTGATGCAGAAAAGCTAGTTCATGGATTCATGACCTTTAGACTGGACTATTGTATTGCACTGCTAGGTGGTTGTCCTGCATCTTCATTAAACAAGATACATGTAGTCCAAAATGCAGCGGCTAGAGTCCTTACCAGGTCAAGAAAATATGGTCATATTACCCCAATTTTACAGTCTCTGCACTGCTACCTATTAAGTTCCGTATCAGTTACAAAATATTATTACTTACCTATAAGGCCCTTAATGGGTTAGCTCCTGTGTACCTAACTAGTCTTCTATCACGCTGCAATCCATCACACTCCCTAAGATCGCAAAACTATGGACTTTTGGTAGTACCTAGGATAGCAAAGTCCACTAAAGGAGGTAGAGCTTTTTTTGCATTTGGCTCCCAAACTCTGTAATAGCCTTCCTGATACCGTTCGGGGTTCAGACACACTCTCTCTGTTTAATCTAGATTAAAGACTCTTGGCTTCAAATATGCGTCTCTAATCTTGTACTGCAGTTATATCTGATCAAATGCACATTTTTATTATTTAGCTTGGGTTAAACAAATCAATTTTTGTTTGGTTGGAACAGCAGCTACGCTAATGATGTCTCTATTGTTTCTCTGTTTTTGCCACGGGATTTACATCCCGTGGTAACTAGGATTTACACAATCTTCAGTCTGGATCCAGAACACCTGTGAAGAGATGATGCAAGCCCTCAGAGGATCTCAGATGATGCCAACCATGAAACAATATACAGAACTACCAAATTTTGCTATATGTTTGATTGCATTATATAATAATTGCTATTAATAGTGTTTATAGTTTTTTTGATTATGTCTTTAATTGATTTTTTCCATACATTTCTGCCATATGTACATTAACTGACAGTCACCACTGATAAGCTGCTACTAAATATTGTAGAAACTTTTTTTTTGCTGTAAAGTTGCTTTGCAACGATTTGAATTGTGAAAAGCACTATACAAATAAAACTGACTTGATTTGTAATTCTGTTCCGGGCTAGTGTAAAACATCTGTTCAATGCTCAGACTGATTTGGTTGCATTGAGTTCAAACTTAATTATTATAATAATGTTACCTACAACTAAAAATAGTGCATATACATGGACCTAACTGTTATCATTTTTTGCCCATCTTTTAAAACTGGTTGATCATAACAGAACCAACCTAGCCTTGCTTTTTTTGTTTCCTGCAGAAGAAATTCGTCATATGGGTTTGGAAAGTCTTGAGGTTTAGTAAATGAAGACAGACCTTTCTCATATATTTTTTTTTTATTTTGTATAATCCCGTTAAAGCACCTTTTTTATGTTTCTTTCTTCTCCAAAGTAATATTAACTAAAAAGATTAAAGGGGTCATATGACGTTTTTTTAAAAAAAACATTATTTTGTGTATTTGGTTTACTGAAATGTGTTTATGCGGTTTAAGTTAAAAAAACACATTATTTTCCACATACTGTACATTATGTTTTTCCTCTATGCCCCGCCTTTCTGAAAAAAGAAAAAGGAGAAATGTCTATTTTTACAAAGCTCATCAGTCTGAAAAGCGAGGTGTTCTCTGATTGGCCAGCTATCCAGTGAGTGTGATTGGCCGAATACTCAAACGTGTGACGGAAATGTTACGCCCCTACCATACCTGTGATGCCGTGTCCCGGCGCGACTAGACCAAAATATTAAAACCTATTATAAACGAGGCATTTGTTGCATCAGTGGGGACTAATTAGGGGAAAAAAAAAATTATAATGACTTATACTGTCTTTTTACGCTTTGCATAGCATATTGCACTGCGAAAACATAAAACCATGTCTGCATTTGATCTGAGAAATGACAAACAGCAAGCGCTACTCTACACTGCTTAAAACTCGTGTTTGAATCATCAGTGGATAATTCTTTAAATATGAAAAACGTACTTGCAGTCTGTGAGTCAGAACAGCTGGCATTGTAGTCTACTCCTTCAGGATCAGGAAACAGTCCTCCATAAATGCGCTGCACACATCTGAATATTAGGGTTGAACTGTTCCGGAACAGTGTTTTAAATACAACTTAAACACTGATTTCTAATCGTGTCCATTTTTCGAAAGCCAAACAAAGTAGTTTCGCTTACACAACAAAACACAGCGTCACACACGGCAGGCTAAAGTTAGCGGAGCGCCGTGGGCCTGAGTGAGTGGTGGCGGGCTAATGGGAACGGCGGCGGGCCTTGAAAAGGTGGCGGCTGGCGGGCTTGCGGCAACCACATGTGACGACCCCAGGCTGGACTCCACTTCGTCCAGGGTGAAAGCCGATCCGGCGATCCACAGCGCGAAGTTGATGTATTTTCTCAGTGACCAGCATGGATCAGCTCTAGGCATGACGAAGCAGATATCATCCTCTTTTGGAAGACCAAACAAAGTAGTTTCGCTTTCACAATGAAACACACATCATCTTCACGACATGGCGGAAAGCAGCAGCAATACTACAGCGAGAATAAAAGTTACGCTTTCTTTCTTTGCGTGAACATTTGGGCGGTGTTATGCAAATCTTCCCACATCGTGACGTAGACATGTGGGGGCGTGTTAGAATGAGCCGTTTTAGGCAGGCGTGGCTGACTCTTAACTTTTATAAAGAATATCTCTTTGGATATGAGACTTTAGTCTTTGCAACTTTACAGATCTTCTTTATGCACTAAGAGCTTGTAACACTCCAAAGAGAAAGGAAAAATTTAAATCGCATCATATGACCCCTTTAATCCCTTGATTATTTTAACTTGTTTATAAAGGTAGAAATTCTGCTTTATTTCATGGTTAATCTTATAAATAATTGCCTCATTTTCAAACTGAATAATGTTTTTATCCACTTCCAACATCTAAAGCATTTTTTAAAAGTAGATCAATGTATGTTTTATTCAGATCTTGGTTTGTGCCTGAGGCTAGAATGCAAAGCGAGTCAACATTAACATCGGAAATGTAAAGGCGGTGATGTGATTCATTAAAGGCTGCTGAATCAGGACTCATGCTAATACAGCAAGACAGAGCAGAAACATGATGAGGTCGAGCTCCAGACTGTCTGCCCTGCATCTGCGCACACAGGTGATGGAACTCCTTAAAAAAAGGAGGAAAAAAAGCTTACATTTTCCTCGTGCTAACAGTTATCTTAAACAGGATTAACTTGCCCTGTATTGTTTGTGCTAGTGACACGAATGAGTTGTACAAAGACATTTTTAAGTGTTTGGTTTTTTGTCTAGCGGACAGTAAAATGATTTAATAAATTACCAAAGATTTAATTGCAAATACATTTACATTTAGACATTTAGCAGACACTTTTATCCAAAGCAACTTACAAATGAGGACAATGGAAGCAATCAAAATCAACAAAAGAGCAATGATATGCAAGTGCTATAACAAGTCTCAGTTAGCTTAATGCAGTACACGTAGCAAGGTTTTATTTTATTTTTTAAATCATATAAATAAATTGTATAATAAAAAGAAAACAGATAGAATAGAAAAAGAGTAGAGCAAGCTAGTGTTAGAGGCTTTTGTTAATTGTATAATTAATAAAAAGACCTGGCAACCATTCGCAAAAACCTAGCACTGAGGCAGCAGGTTTTAAGGCATGTGGTATGCTAAGGGTTCTAGCAACACCCTAGAACAGGGGTGTCCGAACTTGGTCTTGGAGCGCCACCGTCCTGCAGAATTTAGCTCCAACTTGCCTCAACACACCTGCCTGGAAGTTTCTAATACAGAGATTATCTCACTATAGGGAGATGAGAGGGTCTGTATTACTCACTACTGGAGAAAGCGTAATGCTCAGCTTGGATCACGTGTGCCTTAATAACCAATCACATTACAGCTTTGACGTCATTGAATTTCAGTCACTGTTGTGCGACACTCAATCGCCGTTTACGGATACCATAGGAATAAATGAGAAATGCCGTAAGCTGAATCCCACATGTCGCAAAAAGTCAGTGACTTCTCTCATAGAATTGAATTCTAAATTAGTTGAATCAAAAAGTATTGTTTAGTGTAAAACATGTTGGAGATTAGCCGATAGACTGTCGATTCATTAAATGGTGAGCTGTTTCCTCTAAAAAGCTGTTTATTCAGCATAGTGAAGCCTCTCCTCCATTGACATCCAATCAAAAAAATGGCCTCTGGTCTCCTTACCCACGTCTCCTTAGCCGTTACGCTTTTTTGGCTAAAAGTTGCAGGCTTGCCTTCCAGTGGCTTTTTCCTGCATTCCATTCGAAGGGCTCTCCCTATGCCTAATCCCTTCGAAGGGTTTACCCTCCAGAGTGAGAGCTTCGAAGGGATGAAGGGTGTAGAGGACCAAACAACTGTTTCTTGAAGTGCCCTTCTGCGTCATCATCACGTGCACACACAGAGGCGCCGTCATCGTGCAAATAATCTGCTCAAAGGATCATGGGAGCCCGAAGTGTACATCAGTTGTAGCCTTCGAAATCCTTGAATTTTTCCTCGAAAAATTTGAGCACTTCGGTTTGGAACGACCCTTCAATTTGGCGGCCATGATTGTTTTCACTCCGAAGTGCCCTTCGGAGGGCGAAATATCCCAGGACAGTGGCTTGAGGAGCAGGTATGGGGACACCCCTCTGCCCAACAGAACCCTAGCATCTAGCAGCAACGCACTTTCCTTTCATGGGAACGTCGAACTGCGTCCTCTAGGGGTCCTATGGGGGGGAACCGCTCTCGTTTGTCTCTTTTTTAGAAGAAAGAGGGGCAGCCATCTGCTTCCCGCGATTCAGGACCCACCGCTGCTAAGACACGGAAGGGAATGAGCTCGTGGGGATCGCAGGTGGATCTGGCCGATGAGTTTGAAGGGGGGTTTCCCTTTCGCGATCGTCGGCTGTGCACGAGAGTGAGCCGCTGGAGGATGATGTTATTTCATTAACATTGTCTGATTCAGGGGCCAGTGCTCTGCTGGGATCAGCCCAGCAAAAGCAGGAAATGTCTGAGGAGGGCAAAGAAGCTGAGGCTGAGTCTTCCCAATCCTCCTGACCTGTGTATGATGAGTTTTTGGAAATTATGGATTGCACCACGGCGAGGCTTTACTTGCTGTGAAGCGGGTGAAGAAAGTGACGTCGCGAGTATCTCGATGAACGTTATTTTTCTGGCCATAACCCTCCAGCTCAGGTGAGCTTTCCTTTCTTCCGGTTTTCCATATAAACATTGAGAAGGAATGGAAGAGGCCGTTTTTTCCTCACGCATCCATCGATTCCAGCATACGAGTTATGCCAACATCGAGGCAATGCACGAAAGCGGTTATGAGAAGATGCCCCTATAGAGAGACGCTGGCCAGCTATCGCTCTATGGGTGAGACGTCCTCTAAGACTCCCCTCCTTGACATCTCGCTCGGATGCCAGGGCATATGCAGCAGCAGCAGGTCGGGCTGTCGCTTCATTGCACACGATGGTGATGCTCCAAGCATATCAGGCTGACCTGCTGAAAGACCGGGATAGGGTAGGTCCTCGATGGGCACCCCCTCTGCTGGGTTCAGAAACCGGGTGCTCGACTTGCAGTGTTTATTTCCCTTGTCGATATATGTCCCAGATGTAAGAAAGCCGAGTTTCTCCTTCTTACTTCCTGGGATCTGCGGCAAACACGCTTTCTGCAGGAGCTTGTGGATCACAGGCCCTCCGGCGCATCACGCAACAGTTTCCTGGACGTTCGGGCTGGGCTTATGCTTTCAGGCTGCCCTGTCTGGTATACCTTATCTAGGTCGCCCTGAGGGGCTTCCTGGTCGCCAGGATATCCACTCTTGCTGAGGCATCGAGCGGGAGGTATAGGTGGCATTACGAGAACCTTCCTGTGTAAATGCTGTCTCGGCCAGTGCTCCCCTCACCTTTGAGGGTTGTATTTGAGCTTGCCTCTCCCGTTTGGCCCAGTACTTCCGGGTATCTGCAAACAGATGCTCGGAAAACTCTAAAATCCAAATACTCTTGTAAGTGCGCACTTTATGCTTTGCCCACTTTTCTAAAATCCACGTAAGTGGTAAGTGTGCACGTTATGCTTTGCCCACTTTCTAAAATCCACATAAGTGGTAAGTGTGCACGTTATGCTTTGCCCACTTTTCTAAAATCCTGTATGGTAAGGGTTACGCGTTATTGACCTCGTTCCCTTTCTTTGAGTTGGTTTAGATCCCGGTACCTTGGGCTCCACTCAACTAGTGTGTCTCTGTCGACACACTCTGGAAGCATCGCTCCCCCTCACCATTGAGGTTTTTGTGAGTATTGATGTTTCTTTTGAGCGTTATCCTCTCTGAGGAGTTGGATTCCTCGCTCCATGGGCTGTCCTCGTGGTAGTATTGAGCAGTGCTCCCCTTTATTCAAAGGGTTACCTGGAATGAGCAACGTTATTCCTCTGAATTCGGAGTTCTTCTCTCACATGAGAAGTTTGAGTTCTCTGTTTCTCCAGAGCACCTGGAACCAGCAGCATCAGGCGATTTAGGCCCTTCCTCTACCTCCCTGATGTGGTGAGTGTTTGGCTAGCTTGCAGTATGCTTACCCCTCTGATTTTTTAATCATGCTGCAGGTCGAGCCCCCGCTTGTTGAGAGCTGGGTTTGTGCTCCCTCAGCCAGGGTAAACTACTGCTAGCCGTTCCAGCAATGGAACATGCAGTAGGTCGAGCCCCCTTCTCAACTGAGAACAAGGTGTGTTGCTCCCACAGCTAAGTAAATAACTGCTAGCTGTTCCACCATTGGAACCTGTTGAGTTTGACCCGTCGTTTGAGAGCTGGGTGTTTGCTCCCTCAGCTAGATATTTACTGCTAGCCACTCTAGCATTATAGCCGTAGACATAGCATTTTTTGGGGATGCGCTATTTCTATCTATGGGCTGCTCTTTCGGGGTGCCACGAGAACCCCTAGAACGGTATTTCAAGTGTGTGCACGTTATGCTTTGCCCACTTTTCTAAAATCCTGTACGTAAGAGCTACGCGCAACAGCTTCGTGCTCTTTCTGAGTGGTTTAAAACCCCGGTTTCGCCTTGGGCAGGGCGCCCCCCTGCACGCCCCTGTGTATCCTCTGGATACCTACTTTAACAGGGTGTTGCTACTAAGGGTCTGTTGAGAAAGTTCCTTCAGCACATACAAAGAGAAACGTGCGGTAGCCCCTGTGTGACAGGCCAAGACTAGTATGATTCTAGGCTCTTGGTCGTATTCCCTTAAAGGAATCTATTCCTGATTCCAAGCCTTGAGCTCTACCCCGGGCCCAGGAGTCTGGCCCTAACAGGTAAGTATTTTGGGGGTATGTAGTCTAGGCCTTTGGCCGTAGGGAATAATGTCACTGACAGCCGTCTAACGTCCCAGGGGCGACTCCCATAGCAATATGGTAGAGTTGGTACTTAGTACTCGCCATGGTTCTGGCATGCACTCCCCTCAGCATGGTGGCATGGGTATACTGTTCCCCATAGCGACCTCTAGAGGATACATTTCGAAGTTCCCATGAAAGGAAACGTCTCAGGTTACTTATGTAACCATGGTTCCCTGAGTAGGGAACGAGATACTGCGTCCTCTAGGTTTCTTGCCATGCTGCGGACGCAAGCTTCAGACGAAGAAGTGAATCACATGTTCTCCCGGCGCCTATTTATAATAATAGTCGCACCAGTAGTGACGTCATTGTCGCCGGCCAATGTGTTGTTGGTGATTTTTCAATGTATGCTTCAGACACGGGTCACGACGAGGCGTTCCCCCCCATAGCGACCCCTAGAGGACGCAGTGTCTCGTGGTTACCTAAGTAAGCTGAGATGTTTTTTACAGACACCCCGAAAACTCAAACTTGTTTATAAGATGCCCTGAACTCAAGTGTGGGTGGTATGTATCCTTGGTTACACTAGGTTACACTACAAGAGATGTGGACACAGTGCTGGAAGGCAGCAGGTTCGAAGGTCCCTAGATTTCTTTTGATTATGGCAGCGCCTCACCCCAAAATGCTCCAGGGTGTACCTGTCTGCAAATATGAACTTGCTCTTAATGCAAAACCAGAACTTCAGAGACTCTTGTTAGAAAAAAAAAACTTTTTCAATTTGTGCTCTTGCAATGTAAAGGAACAAAGCTGTCAAATGACTGCAAACCATCAGACATTCGCGTCACGTTCGACGCTCGCATCACCCACAGTGAAGGTTTGTGGCTTGCAGTGCCTCTCTTTCAAAAGTTGAGCAATGCCTTTGGGTAGATAATATATTTAAACACTCTGATCAACATTTTATAAGCATATAAAGCAGATAGAATAAGGAGGGTTGTCTCTTCCCTTGAGTGTCCCAGTCTATCCTCCAAGGATTTTGAGGAGTTTTTCTCTTTCTCTTCACCTCGTTCTGCTAACTGCTCGATATATCTTATCCCAGAGTTGCTCCTCCTGCTAATGAAGGCCATTTTCTCATGTGGAACGAGAGGTTACTAAGTCACCGGATCCATAAAACTGTGATGACCTGTAGAGTGTCCAATAGCAAGGTGTCCTTCCAAGAGCTGTCGCTCACTCAACATGGTCACTGGGACCCAATGAATGTGGGTCAGAGGGAAGGTTATAAATTAGTATGAAAACTCCCACTGTTCTTCCCACCCTCCATAACAGTCTGCTTCCTTTTTATCCGTACAGTGTGGCTGAACATGGAGGATTCAAATTGCTTTAGACAGTGAGTGAAATGAAAGGGAGCTTTCTCATTTCTTTGATTACAGAGCTTCACACTTCTGTATCTTTCCTCTGTTCTTTTCTTCGGGAATCGTCAGAAGAGCTGCGTGGCCCATCATGAGCTGCAAGGATCTCATCAAGAAAACATCTAAGGGCTGTAATTATTCAATCCTGCTGCTCATTAAGAAATGTTCTATTGCCCATTCTTCAGAGAGACAAAGACGGAAAGAGAGAGAAGGAAAGAGGAACAACTGTTAAGTAAGGCCTGTGCTCATCCGAAGTCATCCAAAGTTGGCACTGGAACGGTTATCCTACAATTTTATTCCCTTTGCAAACACACAATGCACATAAGATGGAAATAGAATGGTTAATATTGGACAGAAGATTTTCAATTGACACATTCATAGTCTGTCCTAAGTCAGGTTTCAAGGTATTGGGAGCTACACCAAATGCTTTTGAACACAAAATAATCATCACTGTATTTGAAGTTTGCCAGGTTAGTGGCATACCATTTGTTTTATAGATATTCACAATTTTGTCACTTGGTAGCAATTCAACTAGATATCCATGAGCAGAATGACATATATTATGCTTTGCTTTTGGAGTTATGTCTGTGAAATAATCAGTACAGTAATTATTACTTCTGGATGAGAAGACAGTCACATTCCATCTATGTCTATGAACATTTTGCAATATACATATTATTTTGTAGAATTTTTCTCTTATTTTTATTAATAAAGTGTAGTTGTAGTATTTTTGTAATTATTGCATTTTGTTTTTTAAGCTAATTATTTTTATTGTTATTCAGAAAAGTCAAATGACATATTTACAATAATATACAGCATTCACTTTTCCAATTAAAACCAAAATTATGCTATAAGTGTATCAAACTTTAACATTGCTTTCCTAACACCTACAATAGAGGGTTAAATCTGAAAACAGGAAAAACAGAGGACATACACTGTGAGTGGAAGGTTAACCAAATGGCTGATTCAGCACTGAATGTGTCCAAAAAAATGTGAGAAACTACTTTGAAATGAAACAATCTCACCTGCTATCGAGCCCAAATTGGAGGGTAGCAAAAACCTTTTTTCTGATCCGACAAATTGGAGCTTTTTGAGCGAGCACTGCTGTGTATAAAGTAATTCTTCTTGTCCCAAAATGAAAACTACAAGGGATAAAGTGAGCAATTCATGCAGAAAGCCTGTGGAAAGGGCTGTTCAGGGTAACGGGTGATGCGTCCTACAAGCGGGCCTGATCAAAACCAGCGTGATGTTTATTTATGTCCGAGTGCTGAGGGTACCATGTGAAACCTGCAATATTGAACAAACACCCTAGCCATCCAGCACGGCTCATCCTTTCAAATTGCGATAGCTGTGAGCAAAGAAGTGCAAATTCAGAGTGCAAATGTTGGCTTGTTTCTGAGAAAGAGAATAGAATGAATGAGTTGGCAAAAGAACAAGAGAGATAAGGCAGAGAGAGAGGGAGAGGGGGGGGGAATCAGTGATTGCGATGATGGGTCCCATTAAAGAGAAATGGCGAGAAAAGACACATTTTAAACTGACTTTGAAGCAACAGTCCTTTAAATAAATCATTTTGTGAGTCTCCCAAAATGGAAGCAGCATCCAGCACCTGCGTCTCGTTTTAATAATTCATTTCCTGTCACAACCAGACATTCCTCTAAAGCGTGTGTGCATGGTGTGTAAAACTTGTTTGTGTGTGTGAGAGAAGGAGGGTGTTTATCTTCTTTTTATCAGGTCTTTAAAACGTAAACATTAGATTGCAGAGAGAAAAAGACTACTGCTAGCTAGATTTGCATAGGATAGAAAGCTTGCACTTACAATGAACTGAAAGAAACAATGACGAATTTGAATTCTGCAATTTAAAGTAATAAAAGAGGAATTATTAACTGAGAACATATTTAATTTCATTGGTTTAAAAAATGCCAAGGTTTCTTAGCAACATAAATTTTAAGAGAAAGTATAAAGGTCATAGGGGAGACCGGCGCAGTTGTAACACTAAAATTATTTGAAAAGCTACCAAATAAGATAGACTGATGACATTTATTCTGCACACACTGAGTAGGGTTCTCTCTGTCTGACCGAGAAAAATACAGTTATTATAAAATATAGTTATATATAGTTGTTACACTGTGAAACATTTTTGTAAAATAAAATTAAATGAAAATAAAACTGAGTGTGAATAAATTACATAATTCAATTCAATGTTATAAACTAATCTTTTCCATTATATGTTTATTAATGGTGAAATTACATTATAGATATATAAATGTTTTATACAAAAAGATGGTAGCTAGATTTGTAGCATTCTGAGAGTTATGAAGGATTATTGCAGGTTACACTTGCTCCTGCATTGGATAAACCCTATTTTATCCATTCATCCATCTTTACAAGCTTTCAATATCTAATATGGCCAATAATGTGCGATTACATTGAAAATGTTTGTTTCGCCTTCCACCTTTTCATCCATCTTTTTTATTCATCTGGATACCCTTAATAAGCTGCCTAGCCAGCCGACCATGAAAAGGAAGGTGAGGCAGGCCGTAAAGGATACATATGAGGAAGACGTTGTGAAACTAATAGGCTGAGTTTCCTTTCTATAGCAGAGAAAACAAATGATACATTTATCAGTCTATAAATAAGGGGCAGCCAAAGATCAATAGCAATATGAAACCAAGGGGGTGTGTTTATGGACCTGCCACAAAAGAGAGGGAGAGTTAAACAGAAAGCTTATATTATGAACAGAAAGTTACCAAGGCTTTCACAGGCTAACTGATTGGAGACAGCTCTTTCAACTGTTCGTTACAGGCCTACCTTATTCCCTGGCTGGAGTACTCCATCAGAAAACAGCCTGGGGAAATGACTGAATGGGCAGTTACTAGAAGTAGAGAAAAGGGAGTGAAAGAGGGAAAGATAGAGACAGATTGAGAACTCTGAAAATAAATCAGGTATGGGGAACGGTTTGAAGTTCAGCCTAAAACCTCCCCAAGGGTTCATCTCCATCTCCAGAGTTATGTTTGGAGTCTCCTGCTGTATCCAGGCCAGTGCTGCACACTCAAAGGACTCCATACACTCATCTGAGTGACAAACACATCCTTAAAGGCTTAGTTCACCCAACCCCAAAAAACTAAAATTATCTTGTGGTTTTACGAGCTCACCTTCGAGGCATCCTAGATGTAATCGTCTTGCTTCTTTCAGACGAATCATTCAAGTTATATAAAGACTGTCCTGGCTATCCAAGCTCTAAGCAATCTGCAGTCAGCGGTGTTGCAGCAGTTGAAACAGACGGGGTCCCACAAGTTATCAAATAAAGTGTGCGATCCTAATAAATGTCCCTCAACCCTGCTCCGGGGGTGAAGAAGGCCTCCTGTAGTGAATGCATGCGTTTTTTGTCAGTAAAATATTCATATTTCAAACGCATAAACACTTTTCTCTCACTTCCTCTTCGTCCGTTAATCTTTTCTAACCAGAAGGTAGTTTCCGGCGGATGACGTAGTACATCGGCGTTGCGTGATTGTTACGAATGGTGGAGAGGAACAAAACAGACACCGATCTAGGAATTATAATGTACAACGAGTATTGCCAAGAAAAATGTCGTATGATTTCGATATAACCAGAGGCGACTGTTTTTCTTTGCTAAAGTAGAGGAAACTTTGCTTCTTGCTCCTAATAAAACAACCTCGCGTACTAGCACTATTCTGGATGCATGCGCTGCGCATACGTCCGTCGTCAGCCTCGAACGCTTCCGTGTAATGACAGAATACTAAATGAGGAGAAAGTGGTTTATTTAGATTTGAAATATCAAATATTTTCCTTACAAAAAACCATCATTCACTACGGATGCCTTTTATTCCCCCCCGGAGCCGTGGTGAAGCCTTTTTTAATGTGATGGCCACACTTTTATTTGATGACTTGTGGACTGTTCATGCAACACACGCTGACTGCATGATAGAGCTTGGAATGTCCAGGCAAGTTTTAATATAATTCTCCGACTGGAGTTCGTCTGAAGAGAAAGTCATTCCACCTGGATGCTTTGAGTGGTAAGTAACACAGTCTAATTTTTTCATGTTTTGGGGAACGAACCCTTATAAGCCGGAGTAATGTAATTTTGATAGCTAGCGTTTTGAAATGGTTTCTGCAGTCCCAAATTCTAAATGATTAGACGGGGTATGCTTCTCTCCTCACCTCGATGCTCATTCGGGTTGCCAGATTGAGACACACAACAGGCACCAAGCACAATTGACAATGAAGGCCACAACCTACACTAAGTTTGAGAGGGGGTTGATTTTGTCCCGTGTTTATTAATGCATTCATGGTCCATAGCAGCATTTATCTGGATCTGGGCTGAGGCTTTATAGGTCGGGGTAGAATCTTGCGAATACACTCATGTGTTAGATCAAATGAATGTTTGTTTTTATTATAATATTTCAGATATTTCTGATTTGACAAAAGGGAAAAAATCGTTGACATTGTACATTGCTTTTATTTATAAATTATCACCTGACTGAGTTTTTGAAACAATACAGCTCTATCCAATAACGTACGCACGTTGTGCTTACCTCATACACTAACAAGCTGGCGCCTGAGGCCGCCACTGAAGTTTGCCGTATTTCCTGCTCCTGATAATCGGTTGTTTTCATAAATACGGAACCATGTGTGTCCATTATGAATGTAAAACATGCGTGTAAACATTTCCTATTTGCTTGGAAGCGAATAGGCCTTGTTCACAGTGACTAATTGAGGTCTTTTTTCAGATGAAAGCAAAGTTAAAATGACAGTTGGTCTGTGTTGTGTGTGTGTGATCATCAATTTCCATGCTAATAATAATAAATTTATTCCAGTATGTGATACTTGAATAGAAAAATATGTCAAGTGTGACCGTAACAATTTAAATGATACAAGATAACAGATGCATGATGATGACCAATGAGTTTAATAATTCAATTGTAACATTAAATGGTTTTATAAAAGAAGTGTTCACAGAGAAAATGAGAAAAAAATGGCTGACTGAAGGAACTTTAAAGTGTATTTTGTGTCAGTCTGATAAGTACACAAGCTATAATGATTAAATGTGTTAATGCATAAGAGTGATAAACAAGAAACAATTATTTGAAGACTTTATTGTTGTGAAATAATTTAAAAAGAATGGTGAAAACACTGAAAGAGAATTCATTATTATGCTGTTGCTATGATGTTAAAGGGTTAGTTCACCCAAAAAAAAATTAACCTCATCAATTATCCTCACCCTCAAGTCATCCTAGGTGTATATGACTTTTTCTTTTCAGACGAATCCAGTCGGAGTTATATTAAAAATGGTCTTTGATCTTTCAAGCTGTTTCATGGCACTCAGCGGGAGTTGCATGCATCAGTCCAAAAGCACTTAATTAAAATGCGCCCATCCATAAAAAAAAAAGTGTCTCACATGGCTCCTGGGGGTGAACAAAGGCCTTCTGTAGCGAACCGATGCGTTTTTGTAAGAAAAATATCCATATTCAAAACGTAATAATCACTTTAATGTAGCTTGCACTCACTGTTGTACACGGAAGCAGCTCCGGGCTGATGACGTATGAGGTCATATAGACCTAGGATGACTTGAGGGTGAGTAATTTATGGGCTAATTTTCATTTTTGGGTGAACTAACCTTTAATGTTAATAAAGAGACGCTACAAGCTGTGCCTGAGGAAAACCACTGAAGTTTGCATGTGCTTTTGTTTCTCCCGAAAATTCAGGTACTTTTAATCTGTTTACGTGTTCCACTCCCGGGACCTGTAACAATTGCACACATCATACACAGCTTCTTCACTGGATGCAGAAATTTTACACTGTATATGGAAGCTTAACACTGTAAGAACAACCGTTATACTACATTAGGACACCTTTAAAAGGCACAAGAACCCTCACACTGCATAAAGATACATTGATTTCAGAACCATTACATCCCACAAGAAACCTTGACACAAACAGCTTCTGAACTTTCAAACTGCACAAATATCCTTTACACTGCACAATGAACCTTCAAACTGCACAAATTAACTTCAAACGGGCACTAAGGTCCTTTAAGAGGAACTTGTAAAATACATGTAAAGAATTTTTACACAAACAGCAAACTTGTAGAACTCTGCAAACAAACTTTTTATTGCATAAAGGAACTTTCACAGAATGTGGACGCTTTACAGGGGATGAAGACAAACATTTACACAGCATGATATACAATTAAATATAGAACAAATAATAAAATAAAGAATCTTCACATTACATGAAGAAATGTTATACTGCATGAACTTTGCATAGAAAAAATAACCCTTCACACTGTATGCAAAGAATCTTTACACTAGACAAAGAAACTTTACACAACACACTTGTAGAACTCTGCAAACTTTACACTGCATAAAGGACCTTTATACAGGATGAGTAACATTTACATGGCATTAAGACCAGAAATTTCACAGCATGATATACACAGCATATATACATGATATATATAACATATACATGTTATACTGCATAAAGAACTCAAACACTCCAAACCAACCTCCAAACAATCCAACACAGCAATAAGAATGTTTGCATAACCGAAAAACCTTCACAATGCATCAAAAGCCCATATACCTCAAACAAGCAGTTTGGGCTGCTCTGCAAAAAACTTACTTAAAAATCTTCAGCTGATTTATGGGAAGGGCAGCAGTGCTCACCTTCAGAGTTCAGACTTCATAGACTATATAAAGTGGATTGCCATAAAATTCAACGAGCTGTAATGAGGCCGAAATGAGATCATGATTTATTCAATCTCTTGCTCTACTTTAAAGCCATATTTTTCAATAAACGCATTACTCTATGAAGCTTACTATTGCATAATGAAATACTACTTTGCTCACCTCTTTAAAACCACTGCTGTTTTGAGCTAGTTCGGGTAAAGTGTTTTTATACAGGTAACATTTCAGGGTCAGAATCAAGGTTCTGTTTACAGCACATTCAGTGTGCTTTAATGCAAAGCTTTGGACACAAGATTATCCTTTTTAGCTGCAAGTATATCACAAACACAAACATACTTACACAACCTTGAAGTACTACACAGACAATAATCTAAGCTAAGATGAAATAAGCAACGATTTATGTGGCTCGTTGCACATTGCAGCATATAAGGAAAAGATAGATACTGTGCAAACCCAAACCTTTCACACACTGGCCAATCAATGAGAACAATGTGTAGCTAACAAATCCTTTCATAATAGGCTGATTTAAGAAAGCAATCAATCTTGCTGACCAATTCAAATTCTCAAATGTGTGGATATATAATTTTTATAATTTCATTTCTATATCTGTCATTTTTGGATAGAGGATAAATGCATTGATGCACAACTGCATGTTGAATTATTTGTCTAGCTGTACATTTTTGCATTCAGTTACTCATTCAGGAGCACATTTGTTTGCATTTTGTTTTGTGGTTTCACTAGACTGGATTGAAAAGCAATTGATTGAACGTGGGTCTGCCATAACAAATTAAAGTGTCAGATCATCACTCATTATAACAAACAAAATTAAGACTCCTCCTCGAACAATGGAGATGCTTATTCTGTATTAGATACATCCCTGCAACAAGTAATTTCATAAAGTGGTGGGGGAAAATCTGCCATTGAAACATATGGTGATGAAAAAATGATGATGAGATGTGGATCGAATGCTTTGTTAAGGGCCAAACTTGAGGTCATAGACCAGCCCAGACTTTAACCTACTACACACCATCCAATTTTTGTCAATGGTTTAGGAGTGGAATAGAGATGAAACTTTCCAGAAATGATTGGGCTCGACCATTGAAAGGCATGGGCTCTGTGAAGAACTCTGTGTCCTGCACAAGCCTCCCGTGACCCCCGTACTGAAGCTCGTCCGAGTTCAATCTTATATCTGATACAAAACATGATCAAGGAACTGTAAGGAGACTCTAGCGAAACGCTCTTTGGTCTTGTGACATTTATCTCTGTCTTATACTCTCCCTCTCTCTCGTCAAGAGTAGCTCAGGGACAGATGGTTGGTCAAATAATGATAAACGCATGAGATGTGATGGATGGCTGTGCTGTTGGGTAACAGCTCAAGACAAGAGGGAAGCACCAGACAAATGACACGCAAGACATTGATCTCTATCTACATCTCTGAAGTGAGAGAATGCACATTTGCAGTCATGGGAGACCTCTAATCAGTGATACATGTTTGAGAGAGAAACTGAAGAATGATAAAAGTGTTTCTAAATAAAATTCAAAAAAGAGAAAGTTTATTTGTAGATAGATGTATCACCATATCCACAAAAATATAAAGAAGCACAACTGTTTCAACACATTTATGTAATATCTACTTTTTTTTTTAAATCACCAAAATCAGCATGTTATAATAATTCCTGAGGAACCATGTGAGAATTTAGATTTGCCATCAAGGTAATACATTACATTTGAAAATATACAATAGAAAAATCTCATGATTTGAATTTATTTTTAAAAAAATGTCGTTATTTAAATTTAGCATTAATATTTACCTGTATTACTGTGTTTTGATATCAATCTAAAAAAAACAAACAAAAAAAACAATTTGGCATATACACTGCCTGGCCAAAACAAAAAAAAAGTTGCCATTTCGTTGGACCGCCTTTATCGATAACATTGTGTTCTTTTGTTGTGGAATTGTTTCAACAACATTATGCAACATCACAACATTTATTTCCATCAAGAGTTATATTCATTTTTGTCTGAGATCTTGTATTAACAATGGACGAGTTGAACCACTCAGTGAAGTCGACTCCAGCACATCCTAACTTTCAGTAGGGTTAAGCGCAGGATTCTGTGGTGGCCAAATCATACATGAAAATGGTTCTTCATGCTCACTGAACCACTATTTCACAATTTGAGCCTGGTGAATCTTGGCATTGTCATCCTGGAATATGGACATGTGTACGTCTTCCAATATGGTTGTTTAAAGGGGTCATATGATGCGATTTAAATTTTTCCTTTCTCTTTGGAGTGTTACAAGGTCTTGGTGCATAAAGAAGATCTGTAAAGTTGCAAAGACTAAAGTCTCAAATCCAAAGAGATATTCTTTATAAAAGTTCAATGCAGCCACACTACCTAAAATGGGCTCATTCTAACAGCCCCACCATACCTTCGTCGCTCTGTGGGCAGATGTTGCATACGCCGGGCCCAAATGTCCATGCAAAGAAAGAAGGCGTAACTTTTTTTATTCTCGCTGTAGTATTGTTGACTCTGCAGCCATGTCGTGAAGGTGCTGTATGCTTCGTTGTAAAAGCGAAACTACTTTATTCGGTCTTCCAAAAGAGAACGATATCTGCTTCGTCATGCCTGGAGCTGATCCGTGCTGGTCGCTGAAGAAATACTACAACTTTGCTGTGGATCGCCGGATCGGCTTTCAGCGTGTGTGGAGGAAGCGGAGTCCAGCCCGGATTCGTCACATGTCCTTCCGGACGCTCCGTCGTCGAAATCGCTGGCCGCGCCGTTCTCAAGCCCGCCGCCTCAGCTCACTCTAGCCCGGCCTCAGCTCACACTAAGCCGTGGCTTCGCTCACGCTGGTCCGGCCTCAGCCACGCTAGCCCGCCTCAGCGCATGCTAAGCCGGGGTTTCCGCTCATGCTAGGCCACTGTGTGTTTCGTTGTGAAAGTGAAACTACTTTGTTTGGTCTTCCAAAAGAGGACACGACTACAAATCAGTGGTTAAGTTGTATTTACCACACTGTTCCAGAACAGTTTAACCCAAATACTAAACATAAAATAATGTTATTTTTAGGCAGCATCATAGTGCCCCCTTCAAAGAAAATGAGAAAAGCTATTCGGGTTAAAATAATTGTTGCAAACATAACATACCAGAAATAAATAAATCACTTGCAATATAATCCTAGACTCTTCGGTATTTACTTATTTAAATCCAAATGGAGACTTTTTTTTTTTTGGCCAGGCAGTTTATCTGTGTCTTTTTTAAAGATTAAGCATATACTTAAAATTTTGACTTATGAAGATTCACATGAATGCTAAACAAATGATACTAGAAGCACATTAGTCACTGTGTGTTCTGCAGCAATTTTGATGATAAATACCAGCTTGTGACCTTGTAATCATGTTACACGTAACTGAATCATCAGTGTCTCAGTGTTTAGTGGATCAAGACCCCTGCTAGTGCCCAAATTCATGTGCACCGTACTGATTCACGTCACAGGTAAATGGCAGGAAGAGTTGAAGCGTTGATTGCCAGTAAGTATATGTTATGTGTCACAGGGACATTTATAATTATATACTGACTAATCCATCTGAGTCTTTAGTCAAGAGTTTGTGTCTAAGGAACATATCTCACCCTTGCCTTCCTGTGGAGGCCCTCAGGCAATCCACTAGGTCCCCCGCTAGCAAATGTAATCATTAGCTACAACATAATTTACCCCCTATCAGAGATGTGTTAGTGTGTATGTGTGTGTGTTTACAGCCAGACCAGTGAACAGGCTCCACATGGAGAGGAGAGAAGCTGGGGAGAACTCACTTCCTCTAAAATACTACTACTAAACTAATACTACAGGTTAGTGGATTCATATTATCAAATATCCTAAATATAACAGTCACATAAAGTGCAGTTAAAACACTGCATCATGCAAATGAAGTAACAATTCAGATTGGTAAGTGCAAACTTTTTTGGTGCGAACAAATTTCAGCTAAACGAAAATGCATGCATACATCTGAACAGAAAAGTCCTGAAGGCCAAAGAGGAAAAATTAATTGGCTTATCTTACATTAATATTATATATTTTATGCTGCATCTAACACAATAAGACAGAGAAAATATATATTTTTCCTGCATAATTTTGCAATATTTCTGCATACATTTTCGATGCCTGCAAGGGTAATGCATTAAACATATTTTTTCAGGCTTACAATTAACATACAGTTTACTTTTTTCGGTCATACTGTGCCCTGAGGTCAGTGGCAAAATAAAAAAAAAATTATAAAATAAAATAAAAAAATTAATAAAATAAAATAAGACATAGGCAATCACTAACTGTTAACAATTAGCATACATAATCTAATCAGAATCGATACTGTGAAATGCTACAACTGAAAAATTATTTCTGACATTTGACTGCTGCTAAAGAGGACATCTTAAAACGTAATAAAAAACATTTTACAATGACTGGATGAATATATTCTGTGCCTTCACAGACTTACAATTCAGCACCCACATTTAAATCAGCGGTTCTCGACTGGTGAGTTTCATATGACGATGCTTGTAAAAGCTGCCAGCTGCTGTAGGGATTTAGAGAAAGTCAAACATGTTTTTTTAATTGTGAGCTGGATAAGAAGGGCAGGTGGCAAACTTATTCTTATTAAACCAGAAAATCTCTACTTCCAAAAATTATGGATCAGCTCCAGACCTTCCTTCCTCACTCCCAAGAGGTGCATTCCTGTCCTCCTTCAGCAAACAAACAAAACCTCACAGAGGAGGGGAAAAAACATCAGGTTCAGGAATTGGCAAGCACATCATTTTGGAGAGAGATTATATCTGCTGACTTGTCGTGATAGTTTTAAAATCGGCAATAAAAAGGCTCTGTGTAAAATTGGGGATTTGAGAGGGATTGTGATTGAATCTAGAAAAACAGACAACAATGGCGTGCGCACGAGCAGAACCGCACCCTCCCAAGCAGTGCCTGATTTTCCCAGAATTTCTTCGGGGAGGCTGGTGGTAAGGCAATCTCTCTACTCTTTAGATTTCAGTCTTTTTTCCTGCATTTCCAAATCCTTTCCTGCTCAATCTATTTTTCTTGCCTTTTCTTCTTTTCCCCGGGTTGTTTGGAAGGTGGCTAATTTCTCTTAGAGATACACCCCATTAGTACTGAACAGAGGGTGATAGTTTCCACCGGGCTCCTCTGCTTTTCTCAGAAGGATTGAGCGACTTTTGGAGCAGGAATCGGGTCTCTGCACCACAGGAAGCACTCTGGGAATCAACACGGCCGTGGGTCGTTCACCTAAACTCCTTGAACTGTTGAAAATCGAATATCCTAAATCTAAAATCTATACCCGCATGACCTTCTCTCACTCTCTCTCTTTATCTGCTTTGGAAGTTCTCTCTCATTTCTCTCATTTCAAACATACCTTTTCGTTTCTCTCAAGCCAATTCTCCCTTTTTATTTAGCTTCTAAAGACTTTTTTGCCTACTTTAAATCAGCCCTTAAATCGCCTCTGTTGAAATGCTGAAAAATGCCCAGTCTATAACGTATCGCTTTAACAGCCCTGGAAGCTCTCATTTCATACGATTCATGTCTGCTTTCATCTCAGTGTAGATAAACAATTTAGTTACTTTCATTCTTTGGCTACACAAATGATGTCTGTGTACCCACCCTGTGTTCACTGTGTGAAAGAGATTAGTGTTTGAATCTTATGAAAGTATCTACAGCTTTAATCAATCACCATTAAATCAACATTAGACAATCCAATCAAGCTCTCCAATTTGTTTTGAGTCCAACCGTTGTTTATCGAAGGCTATGTTTAGAATGGAATACAAGTGTACTGTTACACACAGGGTATTGACTACTGTTTGTTATAATACATTTGAATGATGTGTTTTAAAATGCAGTACATGAGCACCTAAGGGGACATGCTGATGGAAAAAAAAATATGAGATGGAGGAACCTTGTATTTCAATAACACTCGCAAAATTCTGCTTCTACTGCTCACAAAAAAATAGTGTTCCCCAGTATTGTGTTTCTCCAAGAACTTTTAATTTGCTCACAAAACAATTCATTCTCCCTTGAAATTTGCTTTCATTTGCCCCCAAGAAAATCAGTACTGTTTCATTTCACCCCAAAACTTTGCGTTTTCCTTCGCACCCACCCTGTTTATTTCCAATTTTGAGAGTGGAGCAAAAGCATTGAAATATAATGTATTTTTTCTCCCCCTACATAATATAAATAACATTGTTTAAACTGTTTTAAAACATAATAAACAGAATATTTAATATGGTTAAATTTGCATATTAAACTCTTTCAAAAAGATCTATTTTTAACCACATATGGGCGACAAAACATAATCTGTAAGCAGTTCACACTCCTGAATGTATCACAGAAATAAGTTTGCTCTGACTCGATATTAATTTTGAATCTCCTTAATCTCCGTACTGATACAGGTGTTGGTTGAGGGCTATTGCTGAATAACATGCAAAATCTTCAAAGTATGTTAATTAGTATTCGCAACAATCTAAGCTGCATTTTTAGTCTTTACAGTTCTCAACATTTTAAGAAAAGAAAAAATTCACGACATCCTTCTAAATGCAAAAAAAACAAATTGGATTGCAGGCCCCATTTGTGTAAATCACGGCGATAAACGAACGCTTCATAAAGAGACACTGCTGATCTCATGAATGCTGCTGATTTGAGTTGCACTATACTTGAACTTTCAAGCTCCGTAAAGCATGGGGATCCAAGACTACTGCTGCAGAGTTTAGATTCGCCCCTAATTAAAACACACCTGATTCTCAACTAATCAAGCTACCTGTCCCGCCTATTTACTAAACTACATGTATGGTTGCTGATTGGAGCACGTGAGAACCAAGACTGTGCTAGGGCTCTGGCCGCTCCAGGAAGTAGATGTGTGCCACCCCTGCTTTAAGGCGATCTCTGAAACCCAAAACCTACCTTCTTTACTGCGCTTTAGGGGGTAGCAGAGCTGTTTGTGTTTGCAGCATCTATGAAGGACAATTTTTAATCATCATTAATGTTTAATTGTATTAGAAAACTGGTCCACTATTTGAGCTTTTTTCCGGTATTTTCACATTTCACGAGGTTAAACCCTCTACATTTTAGTGTTGACTTTCACAGCGTTTTGTGACGCTGACAAGGACTATAGTACTTCGCTCGATGACAGCTCATCTGCTTAGAAGTTATTCATGAGACTGTGCGTTCTTATCCTATGAGAAGACCCTTAATTTAATTATTCACAACAGCATGTGTGACAGACGCTTCAGACTGTGAGATTGCGTACAATATTATAATGATGGGAAGTTCGGATCATTTCACTGACTTGGATCTTTGAATCTCGTTCATCAAAATGAACAAATCTTTTTTCAAGTCATTTCATTCATTTCGTTCATTTTAACAAAATATAATTAAAATGTTACCACGCTTAAATAGTCAAATTCCACAACACATCCATTTACAAGACGTTGCTCAAATTCCACAACACATCTGCTTATGTGACGTTTCGAATAAGAAAAAAATCTATAATGCAACCAAGGCCAAATTATGAGAAACAGAAATGATTAATTCATTTTTTCAGGTTATGCAGTCTGTTAGTTTCCCTCACATCCCGATCTGTATCGTTCTTTCTTTTGTCACGTCACATCCCCATAAACTGAAGCTATGCAGTCTCTACCAGAAACAGAACTGATTAGTTCACCTCTCGAATCTTCGGGTTTGAGTAGTTCATTCAGCTAAATCTATGCGCAGATACCAAGAAGTACCGGACACAGAATCGATTAGTCTCATCTCTCAAGTCTTCGGGGTTTGAGTCGTTCGCTTTGATCACAGTGCCCCGCTTCCCCAATCCACGCTTAGTATCTTATGCAACAAACAAGCAACATTACGCTAGTTATCAAACTTATGTTGTGTATTATATATAGGTATCTTTCTTTATCAAAGTGAATTATCCTCATCATATGGATAAGTTTACATCAACCACTCTATTAATAATAACTTACCAGCATTCAAACCATCATGACAGAATTCCAATGGTATAAAGTTGTACCGAACAAAAAGCTCCCATTTGATACCAGAAACGCATCACATAACTGTAGAATGTGTTTGTACGGATGTTGGCGGACTATTAACTATCTATGACAAAAGAACGAACACCCGAGTCCAAGACTCGGGTAGGTGAACTAATCATTCTCTTTCTGGTAGCCGACTAGTGCTGGAATTCAGATCATTTTCCTGCCTCTGATCTTTAATAATCTCGTCAGCAAAATGAACAAATTTTTTAAAGTCTTTCGTTCATTTGCAGCTGAATAGTATTATGTACAAATTCAATATCCAAATTCCCAACACATGCTACTTCTGCAACACATCGATCATATCATCTTAGATGCATTTAGGTCTCAGGGGTATTCATCTATTTTTGTAATGTTGAATGAACTGAGCCCCAAGCAGCATAGAAACAAGATTACAGCATGCATTTATCAAGTTCAATTACATGTTATTGTTTCAGTTTACATACTGCCATTAAAGAATACGTCTGAACGGCAGTTCATCTGTGACAGTCCCAGTCGTAATGCTAGCCCTTCTGAATATGTTAACATTAGTAACATCTGTAGCCTTCTCAACCTCAACTTGGTGCATGCTTATTCTGCTCATGAATAAATGCAGAGAAAATTCCGCACGTGTGCACGTCAAGATCCCACCGTCCTGATATATCAGCTCTTCGTTAAACTCTATGCTGAAGATGTCCTTTCATCCGAGCATCAGAACTCCAATCGATCTGTAAGAGAACCTGCCCCCGGACACATATTATAACTGGGACATCTCTTAAGTCTGAATAACACCTGACTGCACTCCTAGACTCTCTCTGCCGATATAAAGTTTGACGACTTCTTCTTTCGTGTATATGGCACTATTTCTGAGATGCTGGTTACACTTGTAAATGTGATTACAAAGGGGGAAGCAAACAAAATTTTGCTGAGTAAATCACATGACAAACATGCATGTGAACCCAATATGAACACTGCCAAGTATTAAATAACAAAAGATATTTTAATATTTTATTCTAATAATAACTATATAACACGGATTCTTAGATCTTAATTAACTGTATTTTATACTCGGTGCTCCAGAAAATAAATAAAATACTATATATAGTAAATACCAACTAACTCAATATAACTAAAGTATTACGAATATAAAAAGAAAAAAAAAAAAAATATATATATATATAGATATATATATATATATTCTATATAATATATCTATAGTATTTAGATCTATATATATATCTAATTATATATAGGTACTATAAGATAATTATTAAATATCTTCTCATTTCAGTCATTTCATTTAAGTAACAGTATTTTTGCCATGGTGTCCGTACGAAAGTATACTTATAAAAAAAAGTAAAAACACAACTAAAATAATAAATAAAAAACAAATAAATAAAAAAACCCCCCCCCCCAAAAACCAAGACAAGCACATTTTCACTGGTGGGAAAATATATATTTTTATACAACAGTTCTTTCTGGTCCTCAAATCTGATTGGCTGAAAGGAGTGCGATATTGGAACTCCAACTGTTTAAGTCTTAACCGTGTGGGTAGCTAACTCTGTTTAAGTATTTCTCACAGCGAGTGTCATCGGCGCGGATGCCTAAATCCATAATAAGTTTTATAAAGAAATACTGGTTGTGTGTCACAGAATGTAGTATTTCATACGTGAGAATGTACTTGTTTAGACTTCAAATATGTGGTTTGTTAGATAACGCCTTTTAAATGTTTGCTGAAGTTGTCCATCGTGTACGGCTGCTGACCATTATGTGAACACTTTCGAAGCTAGCATAGCATGTAAAGCTGAAATTATTAATGTAGCCTATCTGTCGACAAATATTGAACTTAAATATTGAATTTTCATATGGTAAATACACACTTGAACGTCTATATGTGGCAAAAAAAAACATTTAGGATGGCATATCTTCATATGTGTGCTACATTTCGGACCTTGGTCTAAATCCAAATTGTCAACAGTCTTTACAAGTCTTTTTTTCAATGGACAAACAATACTCCTAGACATATAACATTATAACACTACTGAATGTGTTCATTTTGTTGTTTTAGGTTAGAAGCCAATGGGAAGAATTGCCATCAGACCAACCCACAGCTGACAACCAGAGATGCACCTTTTAACACACACACACACACCACACCATGAGGTAGTGACTGATTACATGTAATCTTGGTTACGTAATCAGATTAAAAAAAATAAGTACTTGTAATTAGATTAAATTGCATTTTAAAAAACTCGTAATAAGACTACAGTTACTTTTTTATTGATTACATGATTACATATTATTCACACAATAGCAATAAAATATTCATAATATAATTCTCCCTAATTCCTCTTTTTCATTTTTTAAATGTTCCTTTCTAAAATAGCCCAGTGCTTATATACATTCAGAAAGTCTTCCAGTTTTGTGGACGTTCACACAGAGATCAGTCATTAGTCAGGTGGCTATAATTACACAGAAAATTTAGAGGCCACACAGCATTTGATCACTGGATTTACAAAAATCATTTCAATTTTAAGAAATGTTTTCTCAACATTTCAACATTGCATCAACTACTGATGAAAAACATTAATGTTTATTTGTATTTTCACTCAGTAGGTTATTTACCCATGTATTCCTTGGTCGTGGCAACTTTTGTCATTTTCAAACACACTTCAGATTAAACATTATAGTGCAGCGTCTTACACAAACTTTCTTTTTGTCAGCAAAACCGCTTTCACACCAATAGACTTTACTTGAACCCCCGTGAATTCTTAAAGGTAATAAGTCATAATTAACGTCACACATTGTGCATGCTCACGGGTCTCTCTCTTGACTCTAAACCGACATGCAGATAACAAATTATATTCAATTTTTTGTATTAAGTGTTTTGATGTAATTCATGGCTATTTTAAATGATTTAGTTATTAGATTGTTTTTTAGGATAATAATTAATTATTCAGGCTTTTATCTTAGAAATCACAACACCCTGGGGGACCGTCCAAGGCCATTTAGGGGAAAAAGCCATTCTGGGCCATTTTTTGTTCAGCTACGGTTTCTTGGACCTCATTAATCTCATTATTTGTTCCAGAGCAAATAGTTTTAGCTGAGGTCAAAATCTCATCATGTTATATTTTGTATAAATGTAATGCTGTATAGGCTATCAGAGTGCTGCCTTTATCCTTTTGACTGAATTGCCTAGCAACTTTAATGATGGCTGTTGTTGTTTATTAAATATTAATATTCAATAAATAATATTTTATATAATAGTAGTATTTAGTATTGGGAAACAGTGTGTGTGTTCATTGTTCCGATATTAGATGGTGACAAGAGATTGTTTTTATGAGTGGGTCAGCAGTAAAGGATAGTACGACAAAGATATCGCTTTCCTCAGCAGACATTCAAACTAATGTTTTATTGTGAATATGAGATTGAGCTGAAGAATGAATGCTGTATCAGATTCAGGTAAACTCACTCGCTCAGTCCATCTCTCTCTCATAATACTCTACAATACATAATTCACCGCTTTTAATACAGTAATACAATAAGCTTTCAATTAAGCAACTCACTGTTCCTTCGTTACTAGTTCTAAAGTGACATATTCAAATTAGTAATGGAGGCTTAAACTCAGCTGTAAAATTGTCAAGATTTGAATCCATGGCAGAAGGAAGAATTGCCGCACAAAAGAGGGTTTTTAAAGTTGTTATTTAAAGTCGTGCCGTCAAACTTGTAGCAGTGCGATATGGCTATATAAAAGCACGCTGTGATTACCTAATGCCGAATCACAGCCATGCCATTATACAGCCATACCACACTGCCACAAGTGTGATATTGCTCACATATACAGTATACTGTATATGGAAAAATATTAGCCAATGGGTTAAGAAAAAACATATTATAGCAACATGGGCTTAACCAGTGAAATGAGTTGGGGCCAGGACTATCTGTCCAAACAATGGAGGGTACTTCCTTTTTGAAAACAAATTGTATTTTGCCATTCTTTTTGGTGTCACCGATGGAGCAAAAACAGCTTATCTCTGGTCTTTCTGAGAGGCTTTGTTGATTTTATGTGATTCATTCGATCTCTTCTGTAACGAATCAGCTCATGAGTAAATATGAATAATTAATCATAACTAGTTATAATTAATTATAAATATTTAGATCCGCTGTAGATATTTACTTGACCTCTCAGGGTCAACTGTCTTGTCAATTTTAAGAACGTTAATTTCCTGGTTAAGGGGAATTACTTTCTTACTGTACAATTCTACAAAAGCTTGTAGCGTAAATCTGCATGATTAAGTGACTCCAGTTACTTAACGCAGTAAAGGGAAGAGAAATAAGAATATGGAGTTATGGAACCATTTGCATATTCAGTAGATCTACAGCCTGAAGGAGACATCAGCTTTTTATTTCAAACACACCTTTGTAAAAAGGTGCACATGATACCTAATGTATCAATTAATAAGACCAGTTTGAATACTTGCAAGTCTCATCTGTCTGAAAGAAAGGTTTGATGTAATCTGAAGGTTCCAGTTGATTTTTGCTGAAGTTGGTTGATGAAAAAGAACCATTTTGAGTCAGAGAATCTTTGGTGAATAGAAAAGTCAAGGCCGAAGCCTGGCACAAACTTAGGGGGGTTGCAGAAGCGTTCTAGCTCCTGTCTTCATCTTAGAATCTAACCGAACCACCGACTCTGGGTGGGTCCCTGGTGTGGGGCCTTTAAGGTCTCGGAAGATTCACGCCTCTCAAGATGGCTTGTCCAATGAGAAAGGTTGAAATTCCAAGCGGGAGGTTGCAATTGTTGGAGGGTTTTACGACCCTTTGTTCGATGGCATGGTAATTTGCACATGTAATTTGCTTGGGGTGCTAAATTAATAAAGATTCTTAGAACACTAATATGTTGCATAGGTATAGACATACAATATACACTCAATTAGATCATCCGAACACGAATTCATAGATACTAAACATGGTAAGATTATATATATGTAAGCTGACAGGAGTGGTGTTTCGATCATAAGCCTGCATAACACAGTATAAAATCTCACAGACAAATACACGATGACAATATATACATCCACAATGACCTGAAGGATATGTGTTGTTCATTCAAAGAAAGGTTTTCCTATTAATTAAATTAATTAGCAAAGAAAGTTCCATCCCTTTTGGATTTTCCTTTAGGACAGGCAGTGATTTTCTCCCACCAGTCCGAGGGTCGTAAATGTATCTGGTGCTCAGGGTTGCCATGGAACTCATGGGGGGCCTGGTGGCAGACATCCTGCATCCAGGTTATTGTGTGAGGTGACTCGTGGACATTTTTAATCCTTAAATGAATAATTGATTCTGATTAAATCATGCATGAAAAATGGTTTTGATTGGTCCAGACGCTACACTTCTAAGGGAAAACCATCATCCCACATACCCTTCCAGTATTGTGACTATTCCAACCCGTCCAGCATCAGAAAGCACGGCTGTGATCACCTATCAGAAGGCGGCATGAGCCAGCCACGTTCTTATCGACCCGCCCGATTGGCTGAACGTCCCCTCTGCACTTCATGGCCCTGGAGACCAGAACGATCGATATTCTTCCACAAGCAGAAATGATTGATCATCCTCCAAGACCCCGTCCCTGCCTCCCCAAAACAAAACACTCCAGCAGAGGAGAAATCTGGCATAATGATCAGCTTTAAGTGATTATAGTAACGGGTCCAGCCAGTCAGCAGCACAGCTATGGGAACGAGGGACGTCAGATATGAAACAATACCAGACCTTCATATAAGGCTTGAGTGTGCCTCTGTATTACGCATGAGATATAATGAGGATGTGACTCACAGCAAAATGTGTTTTTCAAAGACAAATCAAGCTGACGTCCTGGTGGATTCAACATTTCAACCTCTAACATTATCAGCTTCTGAGAGTCAGAGACCAGGACAGGCCACGCAGAGAAAGCGATGGTACAAATCTACTGGCAGTTAAAAAAAAAAAAACAAAACAAAAGACACTTGAATATAATGAGTGTCATTTTAAACTCTACATTTAGGTTTATGGCCTCGGGGTGGGAACAGAGGAAATGTTTTTTCACAAAGCCCACAGTGGCTCTGGTTAAAGGTGATGTTTTAATGAGAAGAATACACTAGCAAACACAAAATGAGGTGTTCGGGGAGGCGCAAACGGACGTATTTACCATTCTATCCACCGGTCCCGCACTTCTATCACCCTCGTCTCTCATCTTCAAAGCCCAATGGCTGGTGGCATGGAAAGAGGGCTCCCCCCTCGTGAGCAAGACACAGAAAGGGCAGCGGCAGGGTCTGGAGAAAGCCTAAGTGGCCCTGGTTGTAGGGTGTCTTTATTCCCCACCAAGCGGGCTCGCTGCCTGGGCCATGATTAAATAGAGACCCTGGTGGGAGGCCTTCAGCTGGATCTCCGGCAGCTCCCTGCAGCCCTTGTTCTCTGAAGAGGAGGCTAGGGGGTATGAGCGGAGTTGCAGGGTGGGCGAGGGCCTCTGCTCTGGGTTTGCTATAATGAGAGGATGATCGTTTGAGTCTGGAGCTGCTGGAGTGTGCATTAGCAACATGGTTCAAACAACTGTTCAGCATGTGTAGCTCTGCGCCTTGCAGAGGTGTTTATTACTTGACAGTGAGGCATTTAACATTGAGCTTGGTAAAGCTGATTTGGCAAGACGAAAAAAATTTTATTTTATTCTTATACCCACATACATACACGGTTACAGATACTGACTAAGATCTTAGAATAGTTAATGGGGTTTTTTTATTAATTTTTTTAAAATTATGGACTCAATTAATCTTAAAATACAGGCAAACAGTAATATTTTTAAATATTATTACAATTTAAAATAACTGCTGTGTATTTTAATACATTTTAAATAATGTAATTATTCCTGTTATAGCAAGCTGAATTTTCAGCAGCCATTACTAGCCATTACCAGTCTTCAGTGTCACATGATCATTCAAAAACGTTATATATATGGCTTGATTTTTTATTATTATCGATGTTGAACAGTTTTTGAAGCTTAATGTTAACATGCAAACCATAAAAAATGAACATGTTTATTCAGCAAAGACACTTTAAGTTGATCCAAAGTAACTGTAAATACAATTATGTTACAAACAATTTCTATTTCAAACAAATACTGTTCTTTCCATTTCTGAAAAAAACATTAACACAGTTTCCATAAAAATATTTGCCATCAAAGAAATAAATTGCATTGTAAAATATATTCAAATGAAAAATAGTTGTTTTAAATTGTAATAATATAATATTGTAGCATAGTATTACTATGAATGAACATTATGAACTAATTCATACATCTACAACAAAGACAAAAATACTGATAAAAAAATAAAATCTAGGATTTCATCATGTACAAAACTGTAAAAGAATATTGTAGTTACCTCTTTCACTTGGCTTCAAGCACCAAGATTATCTTAGCATCAGCTGCAACCTTGTAATGCACACGTACTGTTTGTCTTTTTACTTATCAAATCGTTGCCTCACAAAGTGTGCCTCCTAAGCAATTGTTGACTATCAAAGACAAGTAGCATCCCTGTCCGCTTCCTTTGACTGTGAAAAGAGGCAAACTAAGAGCAAAAACACAATGAATGAAATATAAATGTGGAAAGAGGTACGAGGAAAGGTCTGGAGATATACTCCTACAGCACTTTATCGATCGCATTCTCTTTCCCAGAAGCATGGAGACTGCAGAAGACCCCTTGCAGAAACTCAAGCCTCCCCCAACATAGAGCTCTGTTCTTGGGGGCAAAATAAATAGATCCCACCCCATCTGAGGCAGCCTGCCGGGGTCTGTCTGCCACCACAATTTGTTTTATTGATCTGAGGTATAGACGCATCCATTTCGATGGGCTCACAAACAAGATTCTGATGCTTCCAGCGACTCACGCACAAGCTCAGACTCATGACAAGATACAAACAAGAGACTTGAAAATGAATGAAGACTAGAATGAAACTAATTATGCAGATTTATGCCGTAAAGTGGGGTCCATAAGTCTGAGACCATTTATTTTGCATTTTCATTATATTTTATATTGTCAGCAGCATAATAATTTGAGTGAAAAGATGAACTTTATGAACTTCTAAATGTACATGAATTTCTCAATATATAATATTTAATAATAAAATATTAGTTTTGTGCCCCATTTGCTTTTATTAATATTATTATTGTTTTTATTATTAGAGCAAAATGGGGATAAACCTATATACTACTAAGCCAAATACTATTTAAAAATGTAAAATTTTTTGTATAATAATAACATTAAAGGGGTCATCGGCTGCCCATTTTCCACAAGTAGATATGATTAAAAGTCTATAACATACTTGGGTTAAAATTTCTCAATGGTAGAGTAAAAAAACACCTTTTTTACCCTGTCCCCAGCAGCTAGCTCTGATTTTCAGCAAGACCATTCCATGTTTCGTTACAGCACCCTGCAAACAGAACTTGCTAACTAGCCTATTATTAGGAAAGGCGGTTTGCAAAGATTCATAAAAAACCTTATACTCAAATTCTTGTGTAGATGAAGCTCGATCACAAATTATTTGTGCGAACATAGACGCATTTAGGCAGATCAGGGATCGGCGCATTCCCTTCAAAACGAAAGTAACGTTAATCCTGCGTCTTCAGCAGCTCAGATGTCGAGAGTAAATGACGACTGCTATGTTCATTATTACATCCAACAATAAAGCACCTCAATTGCTTAATCGGAGACATTCTTGTCTTGCCCTGCACCAGAGTCGACACAATGGCTACTGATGACAACTCACTCAGGGCGGGTCTAAGGTAAGACGCTACTGTCAATCAACTATCGTGGGAGGAACCTGTACAGAACTACGTCATTCTGACAGGAATCTCAGAACAGCCTGATTTGAGAAAGAGGATTTTAAAATAGGGATTTTAAAAAAACCCTGGGTGGGTTTTTATCATTATGGGATGGATGTGTACACACACTTCCAACACACATTTATGTCCAAACAACATGTAAAAGTAAATTTTGCATCCGATATCCCCTTCAATTAATACAACTTTGTTTTTTTTTTTGATTTAAATACTATTTTGCATAAGATTTATTTTGCCCTTTTATTCTTTAAGTATCATCGATTATTATTATTGCCATTACTTATTATAATTGAGATATTTTGTTAGTAGTATTAGTAGTATGTACGATATATAATACATAATAATAATAATACAAAAATATTAATGTTCTATTTCTAATAATATTTGGCTTAGTAATTGGTGTTGTCCCCCATTTGCTTAATTATCTATATTCGATACAAGTAGTAGCAGTATGTCTGTGTGTGTATAAGTATATACCCTGGTATATATTAATATAGATATTATATATATATATAATAATCATATCTCTATATATAGTATATATATAATATATAATATATATACATATATATATATATAATAATATATATATAATATATATACAATATATTATAGTATATACTATATTTTTTTTTTTTTTTTTTTATTATTTTATATTTTATAATTTGCATAAACTTTTTTTACATTTAAAATTGATTGGCTTTAGTATTTGGTTGGTCGCCAATCTTTTATTTTAGAAATATTATCATTATTAGTATATATAAATATGTTATAATTAACAATGATATAATAATAATAATAACGACGATATTATTATTCATTATTATTATTAACGTCCATTGCCTTTAAACCTCATTTAATAAATAACATAATACTACGTATAAAACCAGTTGGCTTTTATATTTTAAAATCGAATTGGCTGCTTAATTGGTTTGTCCTGCTTTTATTTTGAATTTATCATAACTTATTATATACAATATTTATAAATAAAATGTATAATTTTATGTTAAACTGTCCTTGCCTTTAAAACCTTGATTAAATTTATGAATTCGATTTGAATCTCAGATTTTTGAATGATGGCTCTCAGACAGTGGACTCCAAGTGGTAGGTTCAGAATTACGTAAATCTGAAACATTTTCTGCAACTTAAAACAAAAAGTGAATCCCAATTGCAAGGAGACAAAAATTACACGTCCAGAGGGGTAGCAACATACATAGACAGGCAAAATAGAAAAGCCTTATTGTACGACAGGTAAGACTAGTGTGTTAGTATTTTGAAACATGTAGGCACAGGTGTATCCTATTTAACTCGTATTCTCATAATCTCTATTGTCTAAGCACTCCCCTGATGAAGGCCTGTTTGGGCTGATACATGTTGGTGTTTTTTAACATGTAGCTCTGTCTTACAATAAAGGCTTTTTTTTGCCTGCTATGTGAGTGCCTGGACATGGATTATTTTTGTTTCTTGCAATGGAATCCACTTTTTGTTTTTGACATTTTGTTCCCTCTCTGGAGCATCCATAGTCTCGCTCGTGAGTACCTGATGCGCCCCTGGTCAAGACTTTTTTTCTAAACTTATTTAAAAGTTTCAACAAACACTCTGCCTTTAATTGACCCGATTTCTGGCTTAAGGTAATGTTGTCTTCCGCTATACGCTAAACACTATTTCAATCAAAAACAACAACAGTACTGGCTTCATCTTTGTGGATTTTAACCGGGCTAAGGCCTTCTCTTTTGGTGAGTGAGGGTATTTGTGTGCGCAAATATATGCGAGTGGGTGATGTTTGATGAGCCGTAGTTTCTTTCGTTGTAGGGTGTCTCGTTCTCTCCTCCTAATTGGAGCCTCCGTACAAACACAAACTCCCATTGGTGCAACCCGAATGCCCCAACACAGCATCACATGCACACACCCACGCACAAACACGCACATACAAAACTGGATACACGGACAGCTCGTTTTGTGTGATGACAGTCACCTCTAGCATCTCTGCAGCCAATTAAATGTGTTTCAAGACTTGTCTGATCATTTTCCCCTCCCCCTCCCCCTAGTGTACAAGCTCGTCTTTACACATCAATGGGAATGTGTCACAACCAATGGCAGGCTGGCCTCTAAAGAGCCATGAAGGGTTGAGGACACACACACGGAGGTCTTGCATTGCAAAACACTGTAAAAACACACTCAGTTCTTACATTGCAAAGCATTGTAAATACACATCATGCATGTATTATATGTAGATAATGTATAGATAAGGTTAGTGACCTAACCTCTCTCCCACATACTAGCTGTAAATTTCACAGCTCATATGCACACACATACACATACATCATTCACTCCTACACATATATAAACACACTCCATTACTATGATGTGCTAGTCTTCTGGAGATCCCTGGTGAAAGGATACTTCCCAGCATGCTCCACTGCCACCCTGTAGACGATGTAGCTGCTGCAGGGATGGAAGTTGAAAACGAACAGCAGGTTTGCACATTCACACACGATCACCTTGTCAGCTTGATTCAAAGTCGTGACTGCTGCCTGTTAGAAACAAAAAACAAGATGCAAATGATGTAAATGACTGTCAAACATGAATAATCTCAGAGAAAGCTATTATTGTTCTGATGTAGCTCACGGATCATGAGTTCTCAGATGTTTTTTATTCCTAAATTGTCTTGAAAAAATTAAAACTTGAACAAATTAAACGACTGTTGATGTGATTTAAGAAACAAAAAATCCTAAGCTAGCAAGTCTGTTTTGCTGCTCTAAGTTGGGTTGATTTGTTGGTTTTTAGAGGGTTTTGTCTGTTAGTCAAGCTAGGCTAGGAGACTAGCACATTGATCATCTAAAATGAGTTAAAATCGTTTCGGCGAGATTTGGGGGACCATCTTAGAACCACTGAACCAGCTTAGGCTGGGTCTGTGTTCAAACGAGTATAAAGCTGTGTAAAGTAAAGTAAAATGAAATAAAATGAAATAAATGTTTTGATACAAAGAATAACTTATACGTGATAGAATTGGCAGAAACTTGTTGCAGCTTCATGTAGGAACATTTATTAAATAAACAAATGATCAAACAAAAAAAAAGTGATTAAAGAATGAATGAATGAATAAACATATAATAAATGGTATAAAGCTATGTTTGAGTAGAAATTATATTGACATTTTTTATTTTTGATGTCAGACTGTGACATCTTGGCAAAAGAAGAAAAGAAGAAAAATTTGAGAAGCATGGATACATAATCAAAAGATTCCATCTATATGATTGCTAATCCACAAGGTTGAACAGGCGACGGGCATAATAGTAGCTCTCGTTGTTTCCTTTTTCGGGAAAGTCAAGTCATGACTTTCACACTAAACGATATATATTACCTGGAGAAAGAATATTTTGAAAAATGAAGATTGCAAAAGCTGGTGAAAGCTTTTATCAAAACAAGAAAACACACCCCAAAGCATTTTCAGGTAATTTTGTGTGTTATGAAAATATTATAACTTACATCCCCTACAGGTTATTTTCACATGAGTTTTTCTTACACTGCACTGTTTAAATAAGATTTATTTTTAATTTTACCAGCATTACTATGAATGCTTGGCCATCAACAGGCAGAAAATCAGCCTTATATAAAGATCTCCAAGGAAAGTTCGAATGCATTTTCATTCATTCATTCATTCCTTTTATCTAGGAATTTTAGATTTGATATAAAAAATATCTTTGATATAAGTGACAGAAACTAGTCGTGTTGAAATAAGTCTTGTTGAAGTTTATTTAACAATACAATAATTTACATGAAGGAACAATAAATAAACCATAGTATTTAATACTTTAGCTAATGTAATAACTACACATTACATAATAACAGATAGTTAGATAGATAGATAGATAGATAAATACTGCTTTAAATTATGTAAATTCCACTACTACAAAAAAATGATGATAATAATAATATAAAAAGTATTACAAATATTTTAACTAAAATAATTATAGAATAATACGTTATATAAAGTACAAATAACAATAAATACTAATACTAATAGTAAAAATAACAACAGCTGCATAAATAATGAGAACAAGAATGTTTAAAGTAATTTTATTTACAGCAAAATAAATATTTTCTTTTTGATGAAGAACGTCTCGGGTTACTTACGTAACCATGGTTCCCTGAGGGGAACGAGATACTGTGTCCTCTAGGGGTCGCTATGGTGAACGCCTCGTCGTGACCCGTGTCTGAAACATAAATTGAAAAAACACCAACTTTTTTGGCTGAACACAGCCATGCCAGCACTACAGCGCGAACTAGTAAAAAAAAAAAAAATAGGCACCGGGAGCACACATCATTCACTTCTTCTTCTGAAGCTTGCGTCCGCAGCATGGCTAGAAACCTAGAGGACGCAGTGTCTCGGTCCCCTCAGGGAACCATGGTTACATAGGTAACCCGAGATGTTCCCTTTCGTGGAACTTCGAACTGTGTCCTCTAGGGTCGCTATGGGGAACGGTATACCCACGCCGCCATGCTGTGGGGAGTGCAAGCCAGAACCATGGCGGGCCACTAAGTACCAACTACACCATATCGTTATGGGAGTTGCCCCTGTCCTGGACTTGATGGCTGTCAGTGACATTACTCCCTGTGGCCAGATGCCTAGGCTGCCAAGGGACATTACTAGTGCCTCACAGTGCTTTGCAGGTCCCACTGGGACAAGATTGGTATTAGAACCCAGGCTACCAATAGTCTACCACGGGAATCAGTCTCTCGAGAATAACCTCTGGTGTAATGAGGGCGGTTGGCTCGGTGCCCAGAACTGTGGGACGGCAGGGGGCATAGAATCACCAGCTGTGCCAAAAAAGCCTCCTCGGAGGTGGCGCCAGGGCTTAGAATCATGAAGGATTCCTTCCAGGAAATACGACCAAGAGCCTACTTATTGGATCAGTTACTAGTCTTGGCCTGTCACTCAGGGCTACATCACTTTGCAGAAGGACCTGTCTCAAGAGGGCTCTAGTGGAAACACCCTGTCAGAGTAGGTATTTCGAGGATACCGTGAGGAGTGGGTCCCAGGCTGAAACGGGGTTTTAGACCACTCAGAAAGAGAACGAAGCTGTGCGCGTAACTCTTACCATATAGGTTTTTAGATAAGTGGGCAAAGTAGAACGTGCGCACTTACCACTTTCGTGGAATTTTAGAAAAGTGGATAAAGATACCGTGCCCACTTACCACCATGTGGATTTTAGAATGTCCATATTTAGATGGATACAACCGTTCTAGGGGGTTCTCTTGGCACTTCTGGAGGGCAGCCTATAGATGGATCTCTGAGTAGTCATCAGTCTCACCTATGGCTATCACGCTGGCGTGGCTAGCCTCGAACCTGTAGCTGAGGGAGCAGACATCCATTCAGCGGGAGCTCTACCTACAGCACGTTCCATTGGTGGAACAGCTAGCAGTTATCAGCTGGGGGAGCAACACGCCCAGGTCTCACCGAGAAGGGGACTCGACCCGAAGCACGTTCCAACTAGCGGAACCAGCTAGTAACAATTCCGGCGTGGGAACACACGCCTGGTCCTCAGACGCACAGGGGGCTCGACCCTTACCAATGCCGGGCTTTCCCCGGCTGGCAGTAGCTCATTCTAGCTGCATGATTAAAAATCAGAGGGGTAGCATACTGCAGGCTAGCCACCTCGCCAGCGCATCAGGGAGGCAGAGGACGGCCCAATCCTACTGATGCAGCTGGTTCGAGGTCTTTCTGGAAAGGGGGAGCAGAGCTCAACTTACCACGAGGACCAGGCCCTGGAGCGAGGATTCAACTCTCGGAGATGATGCCATCCCTCCTCGCCAGCCGACACCCTCTTAGTACCCACAGGGGCAGTGCCTCCTGAGTGCGTAGATCGAGACACACTGGGTCTAGAGAGCCCCCAGGGAAAAAATCGGGTTCTAACCCTCACCGTACAGGATTTTTAGAGAGGTGGGCAAAGAAGAACGTGTGGACCTACCACTTTCGTGGGATTTTAGAGAAGTGGCAAAGCATAGCGTGCACACCTACCACCTAGGTGGAATTTTAGACGGGTGGCAAAGCCTAACGTGTCCACTCACCACTTACGTGGATTTTAGAAAAGTGGCAAAGGATAACGTGCACACTTACCACCCATGTGGATTTTAGAAGGTGCGCAATGAGCACTTTTACCATAATCTTTGGATTTCCTTAGGGTTCTATTGTTACCCGGACATAATGGCCGGTCGGGAACAGCAGCTCCAGCACCCTCCTCAGAGGTGAGGGGAGTGATGTCTCCAGGGTGTGTCGGCCAAGACACACTATTTGAGTGGAACCCAGGGTACCGGGGTGTTACCCCACTCTGAAACAAAGGGAACGAAGACAGCACTCGTAACCCTTACCTTCACAGGATTTTGAGAAATGGGCAAAGAATCCCGTGCCTATTTACCACCTAAGTGGAATTTTAGAATATGGGCAAAGCAACACGTGCCCATCTACCAGCTATGTGGATTTTAGAAAAATGTGCAAAGCTTCACGTGCACATCTACCACTCACGTGGATTTAGAGAAATGCGCAGAGCCTTGCTTTACGCGGACATTTACCATATTATCTGGAATTTAAATTCATGGAAACCAGACCATATCGGCCAGCCGGAAGAGGCCGGCTCGCACATCTCAGTGGTGATGGGAGCCCTGCCTAAGACAGCCTTACACAGGAGGATCCTGGTGATGCCCCCTGTACCTCCCGTTCGTTGCCTCAGCAAGAAGGAGTATGCTGGTGGCCAGGAAGCCCCTCGGGGCGACCAGTCACTGTAGCCCAGTCCGGGTGCCTTGCAGTGTAGCACCGGGGGCGTGATGTTCACGAAGGCTCCCGCAAACGCCCGTGTTCGGCCGCATGATCCAGGAGGTATGAAGCCGAAGCCCGGCTTTTCTTACCGTCTGGACATATGTCGACGAGTGACACGCCTACTGCAAGTAGAGCACCTGGCTTCTGAGCCCAGCAACGGCACCTCATCGAGGGCGTCTAGCAAGGGACAGAAACATAGAGGTTCCAGGAAACACTGCATTGGAACTATAGAAGGTTACACACACAGCCATCTCGGTCTGTCCTCGTTATACAGATATCATGATATTTGGATCGTACTCCCCCCCATGACCTCTGAGCTGGAGCTCTGCTCCAAGGATCTTTCTGACCGGATCATCCGCTGCAGGTAACTTTATACATGCTCTATGGTTTTTACACATGACCACCTCAGTCTCTCATTAGTATACATGCTCTCATGATATATGGATCATACTCACCCACCACGAGCCTTGTTGCCGGGGCTCTGTCCGGGGATTTTCTGACCGGACCAGGCGGTTACTATGATCTGGCCATAGAACCACCAAAACATCATGGGCCCAGTAGGAGACTGTTTGAAAAATGTTTTACAGCTAACCGCGGTCAGCTGGAGATGGTGGTCATAGAAGGGGGAATTAGAAGGAAGGGGAGAACAGGGTAGATGTTGTACCCCCTATGGGAGAGAGTGAATACCTAGGTATTACTCTGACCCAGACGAAAGCGCTGGCGCCTTGCCCAGGTCTCACCCCTCGGGCTTCGCCTGCCTCCACTTGACCCACGATACTTCCTACCCCCACCCACATGTGATCGGGCGCGAGTCGCGACACTAGCCTTCTGTGCCTGTCTCTGATCCTCAGACCGAGATGGGCCAGGACCCCTGTGTTGTTTGGGCTCAGACCTGGACCTTCGTGGAATTAAGGATTTAAAGGCTGCTGAGCGTGCCTTTGCCTCCCTGAACTTCTTGACCACCGTCTCAATGGAGGTGCCAAACAGTTCAGAGGGCGAAACCAGGGCATCAAGAAGAAAGCCCCTTTCTTTCCTCCCAATGTCCCTAATTCACAACCCACCACTGCCGCTTACCGTCACCACCATAGCAGCCTTATCGCTCTGCCCATGGCATAGGCTGCCTGCTTATGTACCCGGAGGGTCAAGTCTGTGTGCGCCGCAGCCAGTCGTTTCACCAGAAGGACAGGCCTGCCCCTCATCCATGGTCCTCACCAGGTCCGCCTGGTTTCTCCTGGGAAGCACACCGCATGCGTGTGCACGAAGCACACCTGACCTGCTGCTGCGTATGCCCTTCCATTCAATTTAGATGTAGTTTGAAGGGGCACGGGTGGCAAGGAGGGAGTTTTGAGGGATGATGTCTCCCCCAGAGAGAGATAGCTGGCTAGCGTCTCTTCCCCAGGGGGCATCATCCCATAGCCGCTTTCGTGCATTGACTCGATTTTTGCATAACTCGTATGCTGAGCCCGATATATGAGTGAGGAAAACGGCCTCTTCCATTCCATCTCGATCTCAGAGATCACGAAGGAAAGGAAGGCTCACCTGAGCTATGAGTTATGGCCAGAAAGATAACGTTCCTCGAGACGACCTCGCAACGTCACCCCTCCTTGGCTCGTTTCCACTGTAATTTGAGCCTCGCCGTGGCCCTATCCATTACCTCTAGCAGCTCACCATACGCAGGGAAGGTGGACTGGGAAAGCTCAGCCTCGTCTTCTTCACTCTCCACATCCATTCCCTGCTCTTGTTGGACTGGACCCAACTGAGCACTGGCCCCTGGATCATATGATATTAGAGAGAGGATATCATCGTCCAGCGGCTGTCTCTCGCCCGACGCCGATGCGCGAGAGGGAAACCCCCTCTTTAAGCTCATCGGCCAGGTCCACCTGAGATCCTCACGAGCTCATTCTCCTCCGTGCCTCTGCAGCGGCGCGTCCTGAACCGCGGGAAACAGATGGTTGTCCCTCTCCACTCGAGAAAAGAGACAAACGAGAACTGAGCTTTTTCATTGAAAAACGCTCACAGTGCATGCAGATTGCCCCCTCGAGGACATCGCGTGCGTGCTCATCGCCCAAACAAACAACACATAGATCGTGTGACTCATCGGGTGTCAGAAACCGCTGACACGGATGTACACACTTTCTAAACACTTCGCTAGTGCTCGCCACAGTAGGAAAAGAAAGCTCTTAATTTGCTTTTTGGAATGCACGCTTCAAACAGCACGTTCAGTGAAGACGAAGAAGAGAATGATGTGTGCTACCGGCGCCTATTTATACTATAGTTGCACCTGTAGTGACGTCATGGTTGTCGCCGGCCAAACAAGTTGGTGTTTTTTCAATGTAGGCTTCAGACACGGGTCACGACGAGGCGTTCCCCATAGCGACCCCTAGAGGACGCAGTTCGAAGTTCCACGAAAGGGAATCTTCTCTTCCTGATCAAAACAGCATTACTTTCTCAATTAAAGCATGTAGTTAATTTTATACTAATTAATCATTTCATAGACATTCACTGATTAAAATGAAATGAAAAAGATCAGCAGCTGAAAAGGACATTGAGACAGTGAAGGGTCCATGGCAGGAAGAAGAAATAAAAAGAGAGAAAGAAAGAGGGAGAGTATCAGAGCGATCAAATCCCTCAGCTTCCACTTGAACTTTACTTAATGTGCATTGGGACTTTCTGCGGCAAATAATTCTGATAGAGTCATATCATGTGTCAACTGGAGAGAGACAAAGCATAGGCTGGGCATGGCGGATGCTCGCACAAAAGAACCGTGACAGCTCAGACTCCATAATTAAACGAAGAGAGTGAAGATGACGAGACACTTTGTCTCTCTTACAGCTCCTGTCACCTCCGTCATACGTCTTATCCTGCCGCCCCATGCCCTGTATACAGACACAATGATAAGGGACGTCCACTGCTCTTCACCTGCACTATATTAAGATAATCTTAAATTATTCAATGCTTGCACTGATGCAGTACTCCTGAAAGTTATGGGACAGCACTGAAAAGAGCAGTTTAGGCCCAACACATCTGCTGTTTTTCGGCAGAATGGATCTCCCAAGTGAAAGTTTAGCTTGAGTGAATTAAAACGCTCCATAGATTCTCTGCCTGCACAAAATCCTGCAGTTGTATGCATGAGCCTTTTTGAGAGATATATAAAGCTCACTTCATACTACCGGTTGATTGACAGGTAAGAGGGGTCAAACTGTATCTTTCGAAGGTTAGATCAATATGGTAGCTATAACTTGGCAGCATATAAGGGAGATGGATTTCAACAAGGCCAGAAGGACTGCTGCTGTCCAGGCGCAGGCTTTCTTTTTTTCTAACAGCTGGGAGCAGATGCTACAATCTATAAATTGAAACGTTACAGAAGCAAAAGTAGAATTGTAAATTTTCTGAAGAAAACGCCCATGCAAAACTCAACTGTGCAGCAGTAAGGTTTTGTGGTCTGACTAGTTTTAAGTGTGTTGCTATGTGGTTGCCAAGTAGTTTGAAAAATTGAACTGAGAATGCCTTTAAAATTACAGTTTCATTTGAGGTGACAAACAGGATGAATAATTGCAAGACGAATTAAAATTAAAATTCATATTGCTTATTTTCAACAGCAAAGATTGTCAGAACAAACACTGAATGTTGGTTTGACAATGCCTTGAAAGTTTTGGAAAAGTTTAAAATACATTAATTTTGAAGGTTTATAAACTACTGATTGAAAGTTTGGGGTTGGAATGATTTTTTAATGTTCTTGAAAGAAGTCTCTTAGGCTCACTAAGGCTGTATTTATTTGATCAAAAACAGAGTAAAAACAGTAATATTGCAAAATATTATTACAATATAAAATAACAGTTTTCTATTTTAATATATTTTAAAATGTAATTTATCCATGTGACTGAATTTTCAACAGACATCACTTGAGTATTCAGTGTCACGGTTCTTCAGAAATTATTCTAATATGTTGATTTGCTGCTCAAGAAACATTTCTTATATTTATTTCTTAAAATGATCATCTAATATTTTTGTGGAAACTGTTTTATAATTTTTATTTTAGGATTATTTGATGAACAGAAATAATTCATTTGAAAATTAATTGTAAAACAAATTACAGCATTTATTTTAAATAGATTTTTTGTAACAATGTAAATTAGTATTACTTTCTTTAAAAAAAAAAGAATGAATGAATAAATGAGTGAATAAATAACTAAATTCTTTCTTTTCCCCCCAAAACCTTTGAACTTGTAGGCCTTACGGACAGAATGATAGATGAAACAACAGAATATTAGAACTGTAAAAAATAGTATTTAGATTAGATAGATAGACAGATAGATAGATAGATAGATAGATAGATAGATAGATAGATAGATAGATAGATAGATAGATAGATAGATAGATAGATAGATAGATATATAGATAGATAGATAGATAGGTAGATAGCTGATACATACAAAAAGTCACATTTTGCATTTGTTTGTATAAGTCACAAGAGTGCATTAAGACAACAAAACAGCAAGATCAAAAGCATCGGGCCACAACCATGCAGTTTCCCAGTGAGACCTTCTGAATAGGACAGAGTCAGATATGTCTAATAGTGTAAGCATACTATTTTCATTTTTGATTAGGCAGTCCACCCTCAAGTAACCACACAAAGAGCATGCATGGCACACACACTTCCCTTTTAAGATTTCACTAAGCCCATAATCTGATCTGACGTGCAGTGATGTTTGAAGTCAAGTTTCTCTTTGGTAACTATAGTGTGAGGCCAAAGATCCTGGTGAGCAGCAATGGGATTTAAATAGTTTGCATGAAAAGCCCTCCAAATGAACCCATAAATAAGAAATGGACTTCTTTTTAGCTCTCAATCTCTTTCATGTGTAACAAGCTGCAAGGTGGAGATTAGATGGTCTCTGAGTTCAGTGTCAATTTGAAGTCAAAGAAAGAAGCTCTTGCTTCACTGTTAAAGATAATGTGACTTGTATGCGGCCCCAGTAGAGCCGGGACTAACAGATGAGGCTAACAGAGGCTCAGTCTGGATTATGGCCAGAGAATAATAATAAAAAAAAACCACATAGACATGTAGTGTTCAAACAGTACAACATGCTTTTTGAGAATGATGTGCATTTTTCAATGCATGTTAGGTGAGGAATATTAAAAGTATGTGGTGATAAATGAAGTGTGACTTTATGAGAAATGACATTTTCAGCTGTAATTAACCTCATTCAAAGCTACCTGTTACTTTTGAATTACCTCACCAAACAACAGGTAATTAATTGTACGCTTCCAACTTTCTCCACACATCTAATTGGCTCTGTAGGATACTATGATCAGTCAAGTGTATCTGGAAACCAAATTCAGACGAATATAAAAAGCATTTAAATTTTATTTAAAAAAAAGTGTCACACCAATTTCTAAATCTGAGGATTTTTTTTTTATGTTAACACCTTAAAGAAGGAAATGAATATGTTTCTTTCATTGTCATGTGAGGTATGACTTGGAACAAATTATGCACTGAAGTCCAAATATCTATGTATAAGAAATAATAAAAGTGTTTGCCTTGGTAAACACCACTGAATATGCTAATTCCATACCTTTATACACAAATATGCTTATACATACAAAAAGATACTTTTTGGATTATGTTTGTGAGAGTAACAAGAGGCATATTCAGACAACAAAACAGTAAGATCAAGACTCTTTTGCATCACAAAGGCCAAGACCTTGCGGTTTATTTCTGCCAAAATGACACCGCTAACTTCTGTCTTAATAACCAGGAGGCAACTTTGGCTGGATGCTTTTAAACATATAGTTTGTGTGTCTGGTTGCTTTTGTTTAGTGTGCATTTTTGCCTGCTGTCTGCCTCTTCCTGTCTTAATTAGGGGGAATAGGAGTCTGTTTAATGGGAGGAATAACTCACTTTCTATTCCAGTAGGAGCAAACATTTGCCTTTACTTCACCACAAATCTAATAACACACACATACAGCAGCCCCAAAACATATTTGTCTACTTAAGCCACCCTTAAAAAGCAGAAATGTCATTGCAGTAGATAAAATATAACACAAGTGGCATTTATAGGGAACAATTGCAAAGCACACTTCTCAAGGAAAATATTCCACAAAAACACGTTTGGTTGGACACTTTCTGGTCAACAGCTAATGTCTAGTTCTGGATCAGCTTCAAGTTCATGAGTAATGCAGCTGGGTCATCCCATGGTAACTCAATGAGAAGTCTCAAACATTCCTCATCATCGGTTTTAATGACGGAAAATGGGTAAAATTCAACAGTTTGGGCATGGAACCTGACTGAAATCCTGATATCTCTGGAACTGAAGCATATGGCCTTACAAATGAAGAGTCCACAAGAAAACTTTAAGTAACCAGAATCTAAAAGGATATTGAGATATCTTTAATACTTCTAGAGTTACAGACACGCAAACTTTGGAAGAAAATTATTTTGGCACTCAGACAGGTATGTACTTTGCAATTGTTTAGATAGCGGGAAGATACATGTCTAGTTTCAACATTATTTGGTCTTCAGAAATTCCTCTGGGTAAAAGGTATGAGCTATATGCAAAATGATACGCATTTGGGTGTTGACCACTGAAACTGTATACTGTTTAACAATTTACTCATGGAGCCACATTGAGATACAAGCGTCTCTGAGCCATAAATAGCCTTAAAAATCAAGGGGGGGGGGGGGGGGGGGGACTGTCACATTGGCAATATAATTGCAACGGTCCTTATGACGTAATCTGTCTCTGTAAAAAATAAAATAATGATGCTGCCATCTTCCTTCCTATCATTTTTTTCTTCCTGTAATTTGGCTCCAAATCTCAAGTGAAAATGGTCATTTTGACCCCCCTCCACAAAAAAGTGGATTATTCAGTAAATATGCTTCAATGACATTAATATTTTGGATTTTATCACTATTTATATTTATCTTTCTTCAGAAAAAATGCAAACAAAAATGTTTTTAAGTGGGTGAAGTTTCTGGTTGATTTGACATGGAACGATCCAGCTTGTTTTGGAGTTTACTCACATTTACTTCAATGATATGCAGAAATAAAGTCCTCTAAATTGGGTTTCCCAAAAGGTCTTTTATCAAATCCAACTATATGTTCCAACTGCAAAAGTACTTCGTGAACCAGCAGGGACAGAATGTAATGTTCGTAAAACAAATGGACAACTGCTAGAGCAGTCAGACTAACAAGAGATATCCAAGAACAAAACAGAAACAAACAGAAGAGGAGCATGTTTTGCTCCCTGTTTAAAGGTTCTCAACCTTCCCTCTTCCATTTAAACAGATTGAAGAGGTACTTAAAGCAGAGAGTATATAAATACAGGCCAACGCTTCCCACCCACAAATTAAAGTCTTTCGCTGCATGAAGACAATGGCACCCCTTTCAAATTCAATTAAATCCTCTTCAGGCACATTGCCTTCCTGTGTGCTTCTCAGGCCTTGTCTGGCAGCCTCCGCGCTGTCAGGCTAATGCTTCTCTGATCTCCCGCTGAAATTTCTATTAATCAGGACTGGTGTTTTCCTGCTTCCGCTTCCACATACACCAGTGACAAGCTGATATGTTCTTGTTTTTATTTAACCTCGTTTTTACTTGAAACGTTCATTATTTTTCTTCTTATTTCTCCCGCGCTAACCCTGAATCCTTGGATGTGTGCAGATATAAATTGGTGGATTATTTGCTCTGCTGGCATGTTGGGAAAAAGAAAGAGTCGTTTAAGACTCCTGTAGTGTTTTTGTACTCGATCTTCTAAAAACATACTTTATATCTGATGGTTATATTTAGTGCTGTCAAACGATTAATCGTGGTAAATAGGCATATCCCCACCGTTTCGTTTAATAATATATGTGTGTACTGTGTACATTTATTATGTATATATAAATACACAACAATGCCTGTTATATATTAAGAAACATTTGTTGTTAATATACTAAAATGCTTCTATTTATATATAATAATAAAATGTTATAGATATATATATATTATATAGACATGTAAATATTCTAAAAAAAAGGTGTATTTCAATCTACACCGTAAAACCACAATATTCTTGCAAACAAAAACTTTCTTTGGATGTGATTAATTCCATATCATCATTTGACAGCACAGTTATATTTAATGAAAAAACATTAGATGTGACCAAAATGTAAAAATACAGATATATAATGTAAAACTAAATATATATCTAAAATATATATAAAATATATCTATCTATCCATCCATTCATCTGTTCCCCCATCTTCAAAATCCCAATTTAGCTCCTCTGTGTAGGCTACATGCATAGCCTAAATAACAGTGACCTGCAATGATGGTAGTAGGCTAATAACAAACAGCAGAGGCAGACAGGCATGATGATTTTTTATCAGTTTTCTAGTTCCCTCGGAGAGGAGCCAAAGTCAATGAGAGAGAACTACTAATCAGAGGAGGAACACTGCTAACATCAATGTCCAACAGCACAATGATCCGGAGAGAAAGAGGGCAGAGGGAATGGACATGCACCGCAACCATCTCATGAACCAACGGATGTTAATCTGCCAAGCCTGAAGCAGCTCTCACAGTTCAAACAGCGACCTCTGAAACGGACTGGAATATTTACAGAGCTGTGCTAGCATGTCTGCTGGTGTAGATGATGTAGCCGCAGCATGCTAATTAACAGCGTTAGCGGGGAGAAGGATCGATGTGTTTGTGTGGATGGATTTAAGCAAAACTGAGCATTGATTTGAGAAAGAGTGCAGTCTAGTCTTTCACCAGAACAGCCAGGATGAACTCGCTCTGTGACACTAAGTGCCACCTTTACACAGTTACTTTAGGTTCCCTTAAGGGAAAATGAGCTGCGTCGAGATCGCTTTGGGAACGCCCTTGCGTGACCGCGTTCTGACGCACGTGTCAAATCAGTCCAATGGAGAAGCGAGACGTCACGAGCAAGGTGACGTAAGCACCAGAAAGCATAAAAGCGCATCCGGCCGGGCGCCACCCAGCTTCTGCTCTTCAGTAGCGCTCTGTGTATGTGTCTGTCTATTTACTGTTGTCTGTCTGCACAAGCACTCATATACAGTATATAAAACAATGAGAAAGTCTATGGCGAGCGAACGGCATTACAAACGCTGTGTTTCTCCCTGCCCACGATATCTGGCGGCAGGGGATACACACGATTTGTGTGTCGTTTGTTAGGAGTGGAGCATGCACGGTCAGCTTTCGAGCAGCTGATTGTCATCACTGCGAGCTCTCGCTGCGTATGCTCAGCTCTCGCCTGGCTGTGTTTGATGAGAGCGGCCAGGCTTGCGATCCCGCTGGCAGCGGTCCCGCTGTTGCCGAAGGCACAGCGCAGACTGTTGTCGTGGGGATCGCGGGTGGATTTAGCGGAGGGATCCGAGACGGGCTCGTCCTTTTCTCGGTCCTCACCCGCTAGATCCGCGGCTCTCTCTCACGGTTAGACGCCCAGCGCTGCGGTTTCTTACCAACCACACAAGAGAGAGAGCCAGACGCGTCCTCTATCTTCTCCGAGGAGGTGGAGTGATGAGCTGTAGATTTTGATTGAAGATTTGTTTGATTTGACTTTTGTGGTAGTTGTTTTTTTTTTTCTTGCCACCACAGTCCACATCGTGTACTTTATGAGGTGTGATATGATAGGGGGTGTGTTTGTGCATCGGGCAAAATAAAATATTGTTTGGCCAGCCTAGAAACAGGACACTCATCCTAAAAATGATTAGACGAGCATGTTCTGAATCCAGATAACAGCCTTCACGATGGGGCCTTCCATTTTTCCCCGATCTCTATGCTGAGGTGTCAAGATCGTGGGAGGAACTGTACTCATCCCGTATTTACAGCCACACAGTCTCAAATTATTCAAAAGAACGTCGTGGGGCTGAATGATAAGGGATATGTGGTGATGCCAGTGGTGGAGCAGACGCTTGTGAGCTATCTCTCCCCATCCTCAGCATCGTCCCTGAAGGCCCAGAAGCTTCCCACCAGGCCCTTTAGGCTTACATCGAGTCTGGTTTGGAAAGTTTATACGGCGGTAGGTCAGGCTGGCGTATGTTTGCACACCATGGCGGTGTTACGAGCATACCAGGCTGACCTGCTCAGGGTGGGGCTGCTGAGCGAGCAGCAGACCAAGTCATAAAGCTCCTCATATCGCAAGTCTCAAAAACAGAGCGTTGCAACCCGCACCCTTCCACAGAAAGATCGGGGGTCGGGGCGATGCTCTCAGTCGGGGTCTTCTAGACCGATAACGGATCTGCGGACCGTTATTTTGTATAAGAGGACCTCGGCTAAATGGTCCTATTATTGTCAGGTCCGTGAGGGCAGCCCCACCTGGGGAGGAAAGGATAACACCTCAGTATACGGTGCCCAGTCCTACTCAGTGCCCTCACGGAGGTTCATTGATACCCCTGCCACCCTCGGTGCTTCCGGGCTCAGTGAGCTCCGACGAGCGAAAAACCCAGCTGCCGCACGGCAACGGTACGACACGGGAGAGCTCGCACCCTCAAGTGAGGGTGCTACAGCAGTAAGGTCGGTTGTTCCCTCAGTGCCCTCATGGTGGTTCATTGATACCTCTGTCACCTCGGTGCTTCAGGGCTCAGTGATTTCTGACGAGTGAAATTCCCAGCTGCCGGCCGGCAACGGTACGGCACGGGAGAGCTCGCCCCCTTGAGTGAGGGTGCTACAGCAGTCAGGTTGTTCGTTCCCTGCCGGTCATCCGCTTCAGTGCACCGAACTGGCTCCTCTAATAATAACAGACGCCAGCCTCGAGAGTTTGGTTCCCTTAGTAGATTTTCTGGTATTGTGGAAACTTCTACCAAATATCTCAACATGGGTCCTGCAGATTGTAGAGAAAGGTTACAGAAACCAGTTCGGTTCTCGTCCGCCTCGATTCAAAGGGGCTTCCCCACTCTAGTGGGTCCCAAGCAGGCTCTGGTAATGGAACAAGAAGCAGATACTCTCTTGAGGAAGGGGGCCATAGAACGATAGAACGTGTTCCTCCTCTCTCTCGAGAGCGTCCGGGTTCTACAGCCGTTACTTCATCGTTCCGAAGAAGGATGGGGGGGTTGCGTCGGATCTTAGATCTCCGTCTTCTGAAACGCGCTATCAAACGGCTTCAGTTCAAGATGCTCACTATCAAGCAGATAGTATTTCAGATCCAGTCCAAGGACTGGTTTGTTACGATAGATCTCAGAGACGTTATTTCCATGTTTCCATCCTTCCTCAACACTGGAAGGTACTGAGGTTTGCTTTCGGGGGCGAAGAATACCAATATAGAGTTCTTCCCTTCGACCTGTCACTCTCACCCCACACTTTCACGAAGTGTGTGGATGCTGCTCTGGCTCCACTGCGACTCCAGGGCATCCGCATACTCAATTATATCGACGATTGGTTAATACTAGCTCAATCAGAGCAGATGGCGGCTCGGCATCGAGATGTCGTCCATATGAGAGAGCTGGGGTTAAGACGAGTGTCAAGAAGAGTGTTCTTTCTCCACTACCGAGAACCACTTATTTAGGCGTGGTGTAGGACTCAACCTCGATGCAGGCACGTCTGTCTCCTGCTCGAATCAAGTCAATCCTCACGACAGTCAAGAGATTAAGAGAAGGCCAGTCACTCACTGTCAAACAGTTTCTGAGGCTGTTGGGCCTGATGGCAGCGGCATCCAACGTGATACCTTTTGGCCTGCTGTACATGAGACCCTTGCAGTGGTGGCTCAGAACAAAAGGATTCCCCGAGGGGGAATCGCTTCAGCATGATCAAGGTTCACGCGGCGATGTTGCTCCATTAGACATGTGGAAGAAAAGAGAAACGTTGGTTCTGGGCAAGGCCGAGTTAGGGGCTCCTTGTAGTCGCGTAAGTGCTTATGACGGAGCCTCTTCACGGGTGGGAGCGTCACTGCACGTCGCCCCGCTTGCCCAGGGTTCTGTGGGGAATGGAAATTTGATCCAATACCCCCCCCCCCTTCCCTCGACCCCCTCCCCACTCCCCCTTTTATTATCTCTTTTGGCACATCAACTGCCGGGAAATGATGGCCGTGTTTCGAGCTCTGACACACTTCCTTCCAGACCTAAGGAGGTATCATGTGTTTGTCCACACAGACAACACATCGGTGGTCTCTTACATCAATCGGCAGGGGGGTCTGCGATCGCGCCCCTTATACAAGCTGGTTATGGACTTGGTGCCCTCCTCGACGGCTATCCGCTTTGGAGATTTCCGATCAGGAGGGACCTACCTCTCAGGCGGGCGCCATTCTTCACCAACCGCACGGAGTTATGGATAGCTGTGGGAGGCCCTGACGGGGGCACAGCTACTGCATCTGGTCTCTCAACTGTGGTTGTTGAGACTATACTCCAGTCCAGAGCTCCCTCCACGAGGAAACTGTACGCCTTGAAGTATAAACTTTTCACCTCTTGGTGCGGACAGCGGCTGCAAGACCCAGTCAACTTCCCGGTTGGTTCAGTTCTGGAGTTTCTGCAGGAGCATTTCTCTGCAGGGTTATCTCCCTCCACTTTGAAGGTATACGTTGTGGCCTTAGCTGCTTACCACGCCCTTCTGGGTGGTCAATCATTGGGAAGACACACACTTGTCACTCGTTTCCTCCGTAGCATCCTGAGGATGAGGGCAACCAAGGTGCCCTCATGGGACTTGGCTGTGGTTCTGGAGGGCTTATGCAATGCCCCTTTTGAACCCATAGAAGAAGTTTCGGTAAAGTTGCTCAGGCTAAAGACCATCTTTCTCCTCGCTATGTCCTCACTAAAAAGGATCGGGGATCTTAAGGCACTCTCTGTTTTGCCTGGAATTTGCTCCAGGCTGGTTAGGGCATCCTTTACGAGGGGGGGTTATGTGCCTAGGTGCAAACACTTCTTCACAGGGCCCATAGTACTCGAATTCTGTCTCTCCGTAACAGGAGGGAGGCAAACGGGTATTTATATGGCTTAATCTGCTTTGTCCAGTTTGAGCACTGGACGCTTATGCACACAGAGTTGCCCCGTGGCGTAAGGCAGATCAGCGTTTTGTTTGTTTTGGTCCACTAAAGAAAGGATCTCCGGCGACCAAGCAGATTATGAGTAGGTGGGTGGTCGAGGCCATCTCACTAGCCTACGAGTTCTCTGGCCTCCCGTCACCTATGGGGGACAGAGCGCACTCGGGGGGGAGGGGGGACCAGGAGTATGGCGGCCTCCAAGGCTTTCAGATTGGGTGTGGCCTTGCAGGACATTATGCTGCGGCAGGATGGTCTTCTCGCACACTTGTGTCCGCTTTTACAACCTAGACCTGGCATCTACCCCTGGTTCCCAAGTTCTCTCTTCGTGATGTGCTCATCTGATACACACACAGGCAGGGATTTGGTAGTGTGGCGCAGTGGGTATTCTCGTTCCCAAAGAGAATCTCGATGCAGCTCGAGTTCCTGAAGGGGAACGTCTCTAGGCTACGTATGTAACCATGGTTCCCCGAGGGAACGAGACGCTGCGTCTCTTTACCATACTCCCTGCATGGACTGCAGGTGTCTTCCATCGAATGCTGGTTTGGGCCCTGCCGGATGCGTTTTATGAACTGATATTAATCCTGTACAATAGGGTGGAAATGTCTCACTAGCATTTTGTAACGACCTTTCCAGGCCTTGCTCTACATGAAATTTAGGGTAAACAATTTCCCTGAGAAATAGTCGTGGAAGTCTGTAAAAAAAAACTAGACCCAGTTTCTGTATACTCTAAAATGTTTTTGTTTAGCTTACTATCTTGCACAACTTGCTTTATATTATTTTTTATTTTATTTATTAATTTTTTTAACTGGAACACACACACACACACACACAATAATTAATATGCTTAAAAAATAATTGTTAGGTAAGGTCTAAATTATATAAATATATAAATTTGCAATTATTAAAAACAATATACATAACACAGTGCGCACACAAAATTCTCTGCCTTCCAAAAAGGAGCAAAGTTTTGATTTTATGGACACAATTTCCTCTTGAAATGCAGGTATGTCCTTTTCCATGTTCACCAAATGCTTTTTTCCCCCAGTGCTGGCCTTTCTCTCGCTTTGAGTTAAGAAGAATTTTTCTAGGATGAGGAGCTTTAGGCTTGACATGTCAGATTGATTCTTTTGCTTGAACAATTTGTTCTCGCTCAACACGGGCTAAACGACTGCCTTGCCATCGATTTGATGGCGCTGCTGTTTGCCATCTGGCCTTGACTGTTTCAAGTCTCAGGCGTACTTTCCTTTTTTTCTCTCTGAATACGCCACTCACCTTTGTGTGCAATTATACCAAAGTACCTTTACTTACTATTTGCAGAGGGAGAGATACAAAGATGGTGATCTTTGGACAGTTTATTGTTTTCAGTACTGTCGCACAGACATGGATGAGCAGACAAAGTGAAAATGCTTTTATGCATTTGATAAAAGAGGAGTGCGCTTGTAATGAAAGACATCTTTACTCATCCAGACAGCAATCTTTTACCGCCTCTGGCCTGGAATCTACTGGAGTGTAGATTCTTTTCCTGTGTTGTAATGTGTGTACATACTTACTTAGCTTTCTTTTTGGCCACTTGTCTGAGATTTTATAGCGTATTATGGACATATAAATATCTATTTTTTAATTGTAATGCCAATTGCAACCACACCAATATTGGTAACTAACCATTTGAAATCCATCCCAAAAAATCCTCAGGAGGAAGATCCAGTAGTATATGATCAGCACAGATCCAATATGCCTTACAACTTAAAAACTAGTTAACGCCTGCCAAGAACGCCAACAATCCCTCTTCCTTGGTGGAAGCACACTAAAGCAAAGCAGCAAGTATCCAGCAAAACTGGTTTCCAAGGAGACTCACCCATGAAGTTGAGGTAGCTCTGCCTCCTAGACTGTGAGTGAGGAGACGGATAAGTTTAAGCAGCTGGATGCCGAGGTCTATAACAGGCATCATGGCAATAAGATGTTGGTGTACATATCCATCAGCCAGAACGCCAGTGACTTATCTCCAACCAATGCCTAGCAACAAGTATAGTGATTTGAGCATGTGTAACCTTATATAACGATAATAAACACCAAGTTACACCAAAGTGTTTGCGAATGGAGACCAGCAAAACTTGACTGACCACGATTGGATTTTTGGTGAAGCTGGTTCAGAAAGGAAGGTTATGGAAGGTTTCAAATTGACAAATTATTAACTTGGTCATGGCTCTCAGCATAAGTGATAGATGCCTCCCCTCTTCTTTTGCTGGTAAGGGTGTGAACGATGTTCTTCAAATCCCAGTCCTCAGCCCCAACTTCCTTCAGGACCTTTGATGAACGATTAACAACAGAAAGTTCATGAGCAAGTGCTGTTCAATTCAAATTTTTTATAACGTCGACAATATTTTGAGAAACAGAACAAAATTTGCATCCAATATTTGGATTAACAGAATTAGGATGCATTGTGAGTAGCTCTAAACTGAATGTGAACCCAAACTTAAGTTTACACTTTGACCCATGCACTTGCATATTATATCCTCTGCACTTGCATTAAAATGATTCAAATTGAATTAGTTGGGGTAGGATACATAGTCTTTGAATGGGAAATGACAGGCAGACCCCTTGGCCAGCTAGTTTTTTTTTGCTGCTGTGTCAAGTTGAGGTCAGAGCTGCATCTGAGAGTCAACTTGGGACAAAGCTCAAAGCGAGCTCAATCAACTGAGAGTTCTCTATAGACCAGGTGTGGGATACTTCATGTGTGAAATCCCAGATTGCCTCTTTGCATTTGGATGCCGGTCTCCTGGCCTCTGTCTTTCCCATGTCCTGTGTTTTGGAAGAGCCATCTTGAAGGTGAATCTGTATTTAGTGGAAGACTGGCTCATTGACCACAATAATGGTTGGAGCTGGTGAATCCCAATGACTTTGCCAATACCGACTGTAGTTCTGGGTCGGTGATTTGGCGTGCATTGCAGGAGCAGGTCGATGGCTCTGTTTGGACTCAGTGGAGCAGTGTTCAGGTCATTGACTGGATCAGTACTCTATGCTGTCCCACGATGACATATTTGAGAACGAGCTCACACTTTGAAAGAGTTGAAACGAAGGATAAATGTTCTGTTCGCAAAAGTGACCTCCCAAACTGTTTTGTAGCTTGCAAGTGCTCTGTGTGGCTTGGACACGATTTGAGTGGCCAAGGGTCAACGAGCACAGCTGGATACTAGAACAAGTCTGGCACCCTCCATCAGAACACAGGATTAAAGTCTCTACTGCACGAACTCTCTCTAACGAACACAAACACCTGCTTGCTGCGAGACACCTGTTTCTGATTATGAGTATTTACCTTGGGATGTTTTTCCCCTGGTGAGCATATTCATTTGGCACATCATTTCATTTTATAAACATTTCAGCGCATACTGATAACTAGTTAATAGACTGGTGTTTGTTTAGTGTTTATTTGGAAGTATAAGGTGAGGGGGTGAGGAGAAACATCCAGGAAGAGAGAAAAAGTGAGAGAAAAAGTTGTTAATACTTCAGATTATTTTTCCCTGGATTAATGTTTTGGGGAAAAAAAAGTTTAAACCAGCCTAAAGAGGTTTTGGTCTCCTAGCCTGGATAAACTGGCAAGGCCGGTCCATTTAGCCAGTTTTAGGGGAGTTTGGCCATTTGTCTGTTGGTCAGCCACTGGTCTCTGGTGTAAACCAGCTGGACTATCTGAAGATCAGCTTCCCTGCCTGGCCAAGTCTATTTGGTTGGTCTATTTTGCTGCTTTTAGAGGAGTTTGGGGCTCTTGTTGGCTGGTCAGACTGGGACAGCAGCAAAATAGCAAAACAGACCATCCTAATAAGCTGGGAATCTGGTCTTCAGATGGTCTAACTGGTCTCCCAGCCTGGCCTAACTGGTTAGGCTCGTCTGTTTCACCACTTTTAGGGTAGTTTGGGCCATTTGCCTGCTGGTCAGCCACTGCTCTCTTGGAAACCAGCTCAGCTTCCCTGCCTGGCCAAACTGGTTAGATTGATCTGACCAACCTAATAAGCTTTGAATCTGGCCTTTAGATGGTCTAACTGGTCTCCCAGCCTGGCCAAGCTAGTCAGGTAGGTATATTTAGCTGGTTTTAAAGTTTTGATTTGATTTGGTTTGTTTTTGTGCATTTTCCAGCTGGTCAGCCATCTCCAAAAAGCAAAACAGACTAACCTAATAGTCTGGGAATCTGGGGCCCGTTCTTTTTTATGTCGCTAAATCAGTTATCTGGATTTGATTGTTGACGATTTGGCATGATCTTGGATTGTTTGGTTCTTCGAATCTCATCCCGTAGTTGCCGTCATAGCAAAGGGTCTGACAAAGGCAATCTTATTTCATGTAAACAGGATTAGATTGCATCTTTTTAAACAGAATTGATACTTAAACTCTGTCCGCTACCACCGCTACTTTATTACAAGAGTACCCTACTAATCCATGGACAATAATAATCATTTAAAAATGTATTTAAAAATAACATAGGCTAATAATATTGTGTAGACTTTAATACTATAGACACAGCCAGTTTTACTCACTGAAAGATTTATTCATCATACAATTATTACTTCATAATTATATTAGAGTCTTACACACATGCTATACAGATAATGTAGAGTCGTGCATTAATTTGAGTGATGACACCTATTATGGGAGTGGCTTGATGGAGCACAGGAGAAGTTTTTCGTCGGGTGTCTTTTTTAATTATATGATGTCATTGAGCTACTGTTTGCCACCAGCCGATCGCTGCATTGCTGATCGTGGTTTCGAGTATCGATAACCTAGCAACTTTGAAACCAACCATGATGTGCAATTATCTCAGATAACTCAATCCAGCCTATATCATCACAACAGATGCGTTCGAAGACCGAATTAGCCCAGACTGATTAGCATGCTTGCTATCACTTGAAGGTGGACATTCATCTCGGATGTAATAAGCGACGTATGAAGAACGGGCCCCTGCTCTTCAGATGGGAATCTGGTCTCCCAGCCTGTCCAAGCTAGTTAGGTCTGTTTATTTGGGTATTTGTCAGCTGGAATACTAGATAAACTATCTAGACCAGCAAACTTACCTTTGGCTAGTTTAGAATTTTTTTTCAACACAGTATACATCATAATAAAGATCTAAAGCACCACATATAGTTAGGATGCATTTAAGTCATTATCACAAATAATCTTCTACTAATGGCACATACGGTATGAAACACCAGTAGGATGTTATCACGGCTGTGGAGGGAACTACCGCAGAGACAGAAAGGAAGTGACTCTGACAGGCCCATCTCTCTCCGCTCCTCCTCTCCTGCTCACCATCATTAGAGCAGAAGGGTGACGGACAGATAAAGGAAACCTTTTAATAACACTGCAACCTTTTAAGAGGGGGCACAATCGACAGAGCCCACGGGCGAGCTGGAGCCAATCAATGCGGCTGTGCCCTGCCATCTACTCTTTCTCCTAGCCTCCCACTCCCTATCTGTTCCATCTCTTTCCCGCTTTCTCATTCTGTCAGTGGAAGGGGAGACATCTTCCACCTACATTTTCACAACTGCTCCTCTGAAACTTCTCTGTTTAAACAGTACTTTTCCTCCTTATTAAAACCGTTCCCTGCTCTCCCTGATGGGACTGACTCTCACGCTGTCATTAGCACCAATGTGTTTTACACATAGAGGACGAGGCATGTGATAGGATCGGGCTTCTCTGAGGAACGATGCATTGATGCTGTGGTGACATTTTATCATCTGGTTGTTTTGCCTGTCTTATCCTTTACATTCACATTTTTGTGCTACATTTGGGTGCACCCCCCTTAGGACGGCCCCTACATTCTGATATGGAATGCACTTTTTTTACGTAGACTCATCTTACACTTTTTTTTTTCTCATTAAATATCCTGATTCATCTTGGAATAGGTCACATTAAGTTTAAGGGGTTTCGCCTTTAAATGCTAGATCGAATCACTTCAAAAATACACGGAATCAACATTCCCAAGATGATTTTACATCTTTTTATGTGTACATCATATGAATAATTAGTACTTTTGTGACATAACTACTACTATTGTGAAGCAAGAGTAATCTTGGTCTGAGACTACACAACTGCACATTTAATGTTCTTTGAACCACATTAACACTTTTTAGCACCAACACAGACACTGATCAGTATTCGAAAATGAGCTGTAAATTCCTACCACTGATCTTGATGTTTAAGAACGACTACCACAAGAAGAATCCTATAAAACTGAAACACATTAAAGCATTAATCATGAGCTGGAGAGGGACAGCGCACTCATTAATGATTGTACTGCCTCGTTGCCCTCGTCCTTATATCATAAAGGGGAGGGGAGACCATGCATGGAAAACAAAACAAAAATGAATTGTACTCACATAAAGTCACTTTCAGATTTGACTTCGTTTTCAAACTGATTTACACAGTTGCAGAAAGTTGTTTATATATTTAATTGGAACCTCTGTTATGAGGTTTTGGTTTATGATTGGCTATTTTCACAAGCATGATTATTCATGCTTGCATATGTGATACAGCAAAGGACAGATGATAGTCCCGCACGACAGAATGTTAAATAATGTGCACATATTTTTGGAAATTGCTCATGAACATAACTGAAAATTATTATTTGACAATGTAAGCAAGCTGTCTTCATTATTAGTCTAATTTAAAGGATTTTAAGGGATTAGTTTACTTAAACATAAAATGATTTATCATTTAATATGAACCCATATGATTTGTTTACCCCATGGATATATAAGGCAGAAACATCAAACTGAACTTTCCATACAATTTAACTGAATGGGGATTGTGGCCATCAAGCTGAAAAAATGAAAAAGAAAAGCTCAATAAAAATGGTCTTTACAACACAAACACTCAATTCCAAGACTCCTGGAGCCATACAAAAGATTTCCGTGAGGAACACATGGTGAAATTAAAGCCATTCACTTAAAATCTTGCTTGATCTTCAATGTGTGGAAATTAGCAGCTTGGACATTTCACTAAATAGCTTCATTTGTGTTTGACAGTAAAAGATAAAGTCATACTGGTTTGGAATGACATGCCAGTGAGTAAATGATGACAGAATTGTCATGCAAAGGGAACTATCCCATTAAATGTGATACATCATTATGATGTACACTTCATGCTAGAATCAAAGAGTTTGGCTCAGAAAAGTTTCCTTCTCTAGACAGAAGTTTGAATCACATGCATTCAAAGCCAAAGCTAGAAGCTGTGTTTATTTTCCCTCTTTTAAAAAAGATCAAATCAAAAGAACGGAACGGTTTCCTGTGGAGGGAGTGCATCAGGCCAGCGTGTTACATGCCCTGCCAGCACACTTACACTGCTTTACAAAGGCAATCTGTGAAGATCTTTCTGGTCGAAATATACTGCAGTCTGCCTGTCTGCTGTCTTTGTTGTGTTGTGCCATGTAATTCATTACAGTTCACTGAATGTGACAAGAATTTCGGCTCACATTTCCTCTTAATATAAGCTACACAAAGACAAATTAGGAAAAAGCGGAGGGTAAAAAAACTGTCACTTTTTTAACAAATATTCCTTGTCCAGCAAGTGCATGTGCGATGAAGCTAAAAAACTGTAAGACACAGATAAGCAACATGAAACACAGGGACATAAACAACAGAGGAATAGAGAGGAACTCCAAATATACTGCAAAACAACAAAAGAAAAAGAGCAGCAGAACTGAAATCTCAAAGCAAAGTGGTTTTTCTTTCTGAAACCATTTCTCCTTTTTTACGAGACACTTTTATGTGATAAAAAGCAGGTTTTTCCATATTTGAGACAGGGTTAGTACACTAATACAAGGGACGCAAAAGAGATGGAGGCAGAAACCACAAACTGCTTTTGGATACTCAAAGTTTCTCGCTCTTGCAGGTCCTCAGAATGCAAATACAGTCTTCAAATAAATATGCCACGCTGAACAGCAATGAGAGATGTGCAACGTCTGTGCCTCTGAGCCACGGAATGTGAGGAAAGGATTAGAAACACGAGTCCCGGTAGGATAGCTTTAATGCAGAGATTCTTAGATGATGTAGAGACGACGGGAGTCTGGGAAGAGTCTTTTGTGAAGCAAGGATGAGATCCGACTGCAATCTGTCTTTGCAATGGGTATCAGCTCTCATTTAGCAGTTCATTTACTCTTTCAAAAGAATAGGTCATCCTATTGTCATAACATATGAACTAATCAGCACACAGCACATTAGGTTGATATTATGCACTTTTGCTAGAGTACATTATGGGTTTATATTTATGACTTTGGAAGATGGTTCTATCCAAGAATACATTCAATGCACGCATTGCAGTTTATACCTTTCCTGGGAACTGAGCCCTTGACCTTGCTGTTGCTATGTATAAGCAAACATTATCATTAGCAAATCATATATGTGTTTTAAATTGACATTTGTAGTGGTGAATTGAAATGCAGGAGCACTTGTCTCTGTGTTTGTGCTTTTGAGCAGAAGAAGAGCATAAACAGACAAATCAATAGATGATAAGCTGCTGTGTCATCTCAATGGGACTGGTCATCTCCCAGAGGTCAAAGAGGTCAATGCAAACACAAACTTTCTTTAAACACCTTCTTTAAACACCTTCAAATCCAATCTATATTATCCAATACAATAGTTTCCTGACGATTTTTTCCCCCCAGAAAACTTTTCTACCTTAAAAAGTCTTGATGAGTAGGTGCAGGTTGTATTTAGCTATAGTTATGCCCGGAAGTGTGATAAATCTGGCAAAACCTCACACACATTTGTAATGTTTTTAAAAGAAGTGTCTTATGCTCATCAAGGCTGCATTTATAAGTAAAAACAGTAATATTGTGAAATATTATTACAATTTTAAATAACGGTTTTCTATTTTAATATACTTTAAAATATAATTTATTCCTGTGGTGGCAAATCTCAGTCATTACTCCAGTCTTCAGTGTCACATGATCCTTCAGAAACCATTATAATATGATGATTTATTAACAATATTGTAAATAGTTGAGCTGCTTAATATATTTTTAGCACCTTTACTTTGATGAATAAAAAGTTAAAAATGAACAGCATGTTTTTATTAATAGTAAATAATGTGTTGTTATTATGAAAATTCAAACTGTTTTTATTAGTCTAGTGATTCTGATTAGCTTTATATAAAGACAATAAAAGTACAGTATATGAGAAAATTCATGATGAGCAATGGGATAACTAAATAAATCACAAATTATAAAGATGCAAATAAATAAATAAACTGACAAATACATACAAACAGAAAATAAATAAATACATTTACATTTAAATTTAAACTTAAACTTAAACTAAAAATGTATAATAAAATAATTCTGGCTGGACTCTATGTATTGTGTCCCAGTAGGAGCACCACATGCCACAGCATACAGACACATCAAACACAAAGCAGACTACTGCTGAGCCATGGCTCTGACTATACTGAATATGACCATGCCATTAAAGCCTATGAAATGAAATGAAATTGCTAAAGAGACAGCGAAGATAAGTGATAAGGACAGAGAAGAGAGAAACAAGCACAGTGCCAACTGTGCCTCCCTGCTGTCATATGCAGCTGTAATTCCTCAACTGTTCAGTAGAGGGAGGAATGAGTACTTCAAACAAAGCTTTAGGACAACTGTGAGGACTTCTCTAAAAAGTGTCACAATTTAAATATTAAGAACTGAGCTCCCATGAGCAAAGATGGCAGATTTTAAATCTGGGGATCCTACAGCAGACAAACAAGTGCCACGGAAATGAACGGAAATGCTAATGGGAAGCTTCCTCCTCTCTTTGCTAACACATTCAATGGCCAATCAAGACCTGAAGCTTTAGAAAACAGTACTGCAGGCGCAAGATATCGTCTTCTCTCTCATCATGCGTTTGCAATAATTCCACATCTCATGAAATCTGCTATTTAACCAAACAAAAAGGAAGTTAGTGCACATTCCCAAACCATAGAGTTAATTACTGCAAACAAAGCTCCCCCGCAATCACATACAATCAGCACAGTGCAATGCAGTCTGACGGGAAGAGAGAGCCAGTTATCTGCCTTAGCGATCATACCTTCTTTTCTCTCCCTCCTTCATTTCTCCTCCACAGACCACAGGAAGAGAAATAAAAGTATATTGATACATAATTCATCCACTGGAGGCTGAACTAAAACTCCAATATGCTTTAATGAGGAAGCCAAAATCAGAGTGATTCCCATTACAATTATGCGTTACCAGGTTTAATTGTTCCTCTTGAGAGCAGACAAGCATGAGGGTGGGGTGTTGACGAGGGGGTGGAGGTAATGGAAAAGTATTAGATAATTCGAGATAATTTGCTTAAGCAAATTAATCAAATCAACAGCCACATGGAGCTCAGCACAAGGATATGAATTAAATAAATGAGGGTTGTGGAGTGCTTTTAGCCAGAGGCCAGAAGGATATTAATCTGTTTTCTAGTGGCACTGCTGGTAATTACACACGATGGCTTTATTTGCCATCATGACCTCTTTCTCCCACAGCACACAAGAGATCGCTCGCACATAGACTCACACGTAAATAATCTCTCACAACTACACACGGATAAAATAAATGATCAAGCTCATAACAGACTTAAACCTGCTCACAAAGATCCACACTAAGTGCTCATGTAGTTAACAATATGCGTAATACAATACAATAAGGTATGAGAGTTGTATTGTTGTATGCTGTATTGTTAATATAACCATGTCAGCCATGACGGGCAGTGGATGGGCTTATCGTTTTAATAGTTACTATATAGACATTTTCTTTAAAGCATAAGAATAAAACAAGATTATACAGTAACAGTATGCAATCCTGTGGGTGCTCTGCAGCCATATGGCGAAGAGATGTTTTATAGCTGCTACTAAATATTGTACATTTTAGCACAGCTGGAGAGCTGCATTAACCAATCAGATGCAGGACAGAAGCAGGCTGTATCATTACTATAATTTTATAAAAGTACTCTTACAAATACAGGGAAACATAGACTGGCTGTTAGTGGACAGTCTCTGGGACACTGTGTGGTAGTGCTTGAACTGTCGAGTTTGAATCCGGCTTGCCTTAGTCCAATTTCATATAGATTAGACAAGACTGAAATAAAATAAAACAACTCTTTAAAAAAGGGGAAAAAACAACAACCTCAAAACAAAACAAACCTCAACACAACACTAACAAAATGAAACAAAACAAAACAAAAACAACACAACACAGAAAAACTATTTTAACACAACATAAACACAAACTAAGAATAAAATAAAAAAAACAACATCAAAACAAACAAACCAACACAACACAAAACAAAAACCTCAGCACAACACAAACAATACAAAATCTCAACACTAATGAAACGAAACGAAACGAAACGAAACGAAACGAAACGAAACGAAACGAAACGAAACGAAACGAAACGAAACAAAACAAAACAAAACCACAACAAAACAAAAACACACAACAAAACAAAAAAAAAAAAACAAAACAAAACAAAACAAAACAAAACGTAAAATATACTATTACTTAATCTAAAAAACAAATAAAAAAATCTACACAACCAAAACAAAACCTAGACAAAAATGTTAATAAAACTTTAAAACAAAACAAAACAAAACCAATATCTCAACATGAACAAAACAAAACCTCAACACAATACAAAAAAAACATAACTTCAATACAACATAAACAACCTAAGAAAAAAAAACAAACAAAAAAAAATAACCTCAGCACAACAAAAACAACACAAAACCTCAGCACTAACAAAATTAAACGAAACAACAAAAAACTAAACAGAACACAACTAAACTTAAAGTAAAAGATTAAAATAAAATATTAAAGTGAAATAAGTAAAATATTAAGCAAACTGATCAAATTATATATAAAATGAATAAAATACAAATAAATATGCCATGATGCTTATGTGGGAATGTGAGTTTAAGTGATAATGCACACACAAACACCTATATGATACTGTATGTGTCAGCTAAAGTTGACCTCTTCACCCAACAGACAGCAGCAGACATTATAACTGCCACCCGCCACAGGCCACCAGAAACTCACTCACATTGTGATCTAATCTGCTTTTCAGTTATAACATTTCAATTTCTCTTCTTCAGGAAGTAGGACTGAACTCTCGCTCTCTTCTCTGCCCTGTGAATCAAATGGCATAGTTAATAAACCTATTGATTCCACATATTAATGTATTCATCACCGAATACAGTGAGGGAGAGAGAACAGCTGCTCTCTTTATGGAAATCTCTAAAGATTTCATTAGCTTTTGGGGAGGTTTCATTACGGACTGTGACCCTCTTCTCCTCCTGTTTCTCTCCACTCTGTTCATCATCGATTCGGAGCAGCGGACATTTTAATTTCACAAGCGAGCCACGCTCAGCCGACCTCCGTCACAGTGCAGCGCGCAGCTGAGAAGCCCTAACGCTGTTTGTGACATAGGAGGAGAGGAAGAGAGAGACAGAAAGTGAGAAAGTGGTGGAATTCAGTAGTAAGTCAGGATGGAGTTTGCCTATTTGAACACCTCGTTGTGAAAATGAGAGTTTTGGCATGGAGAGGTGAAGTGTGGATGTGTATTTCTTTCTAAAAATAACATAAAAGTACCATAAATCTGGGAGTTGTGGGTTGTACTAAAAGTCTTCTGAAACCATACGATAGCCTCTTATGTTCACCAAAGCTGCATTTATTTGATCTAATACATGTAAAAATATAATTTAATATATTTAAATGTATTCCTGTAATAGCATGCTGAATTTTCAGTCTTCAGTGTCACATGATCCTTCAGCAATCATTCTAATATGCTGATTTTGCTGTTAGAACATTTCTATTCTACTATCGTAATTCTTTTGAAAACATTTGTGCTGCTAAATATTTTCATATCTTCTCAGTGATATTTAGATATTTTCTTTAAATAACGCATCTAAGAAGATTATTTAGCAGACCTTTAACATAGGATTACAGCTTTTTAGCAGTGCTTTTCTCATTCTGTTGGATGAACTGTAAGAAAAAGAAAAACAAAAAAAACCTTTTAAGCTGCCATGTAAACCTTGTGCCATTGCTCATGATAAACACAATTGGGGCAAAATTTGACCATACACAAGCATAAAATTAGATTCCACGACCTATGGTGACAATAATGATGACATAAATTTAGCAGCAAGTCCTGATAGATCACGGCGCACGTGCAATATGTAAGTACACAAATGTCTTATAGAACGAGCAGTAAATGAAAAAAAAACACATATGAAACCTGTATGCGTTTGTTGTTTGGAAAAGAGCAGCATCAACATTCCTTTAAACCTTAGAAAGTCACTCGTGTTTGAAACCACACGAGATAAATGATGACAGGATTGTAATTTTGGGTTTAACGGTTCTTTTAAGATTGTAAACAGGGATACGCTTGATATTCTGTGCTCAGTTAAAATGCAATACAATTTGCAAGTCTTTTTTTTCTATGATTAAATACGATTTGTTTCACTTGTTTTCAATTATTTTTCAGGGATTATGTTCTGGTTTGGTGCCAAGCGTGAAAATTTTGACTTTCCTATGCAAGACTTGAAAGTGATTAGAGTTTTGGAAGTTATATTGAATAAGCCTGAAGAATGAGAGGAGAGTGTGTGCGTGAGACAGAGCAAGCACAGAATTCATACAGACGCAAAGGTTTGCTTTAATAGAGAGATAGAAACCGGGATATCAATACACAAACCTTTTAATGGCATTCAAAATTCTGCCAAAGGACGAATGAAACATATGGGCAAAGTGGGACTGAAATAGAAGCCCGGCAGAAAAAAAAGGGGGCTGCTATCTGAACAGGCTGTGCCAGATCTCAGATTACACCCTGAACTCATGAAGCAAATTCAATCAATACTCTTCCTTTTGTCATTTTAAAAAGGCACGGCCATGCGAAAACCTGGCTCGAATTAAAGCAGAAATGCCCACGCTGATACATGCGCAGATAGGGCTGAGCCAGCAGGGGATGCGCGACAGTCACTGCGCACTACAAATACACCGCTTCATAAAGAGAGATGACCCCAAAACAGTGAACTGCAAACATCAAACAACATCATTTGCACAGAACCAAACACAAAGGAGCAACATCTGTGTGGAGAGAGAGAAATCACAGGAGATGGGAGCTCACCTGGATCCGTTTGTCTGGCACAGCCATGGTCAGACGATAATCAAAGCCCAGTCCTCCCTCTTCAATAGACCTGCACAGGCCTGGCATCCCTGATACATCCTACACAAAATCCATGAGGAATGGTGAGCAGGAAAGTGTGAAAATGTGCATTACCTTCTGGAAAAATACTGATCAAGCGGTGTCTTGGAACACCTGGCTTCTATCTGGTCATTACAAATATCTAACCATTTTTTATTCAAGACACATTTACGTGAGAAGCAAAATGACATCAGATATACTGTATATATTAAATATTTTCCCAAGTCCCAATGTATCTTGATTTAAGAATGTTTAGATATTTGTACTAGAAAACAAGACAAAAATACTAAAGAAGAAAATCATTTTTTGAAGTGTAATTAAAGTGAATGAGGACTAAAAGCCACAAACTCCAAAATGGCACCATAAAAGCATCATAAAAGTGCTCCGTACAAATTAATCCAAGTGTCCTGAAGCTTTGTGTTACTTATTGAAAATCTTGCCTCCAGTAAGCTATTACCGCCTGCAATTGGATGTCATACTTCTCTAAAGAATGGCCTAGGATAGCTGGGGCAGATGCCATGATTCTCAATTGATTACTTAAATTCACACAAAGCTATTAACCAGTTAGACCAGTTTAGATTACTTTAAACTGGAATTTCCAGCAAAGATGAAGCCAAAGCACAAAATAGTATTCTATTCAGATCTGACTATTCCTGTGTCCGATTTCCCGCACCACTTTATATTATATTGGGAACTTTCAAGGTTAAGAAAAAGTAAGGGTTAAAAATGGCAATCCAGAACAAACTTTAACTGAGGAGCCGCTTTCTTTTGCAAAACTTTTGATGCTCAGAGGCAAAATGTCCATTGGCTGGACATTTAGAAATACTGATTCAGAAAGTATTTTTCTGCAGTGAGAGGTGTTGGGATTGTGTAATATGGAACAAATTTTGCCTGGTTTGCGACAACTCTTCAGATTCTGTCCGTCTTCAGGGATGATGTTGTACTCTTCTACTTCCCCATTCATTCTGTACTTTTAATCACATTGGCAGATGGGCAAATTAAAACAATTTGAAATATGCCTGCTTCTATTACAACCTGCCTGTGGGTCGTATGAGACCAGCGAAGAAGAGAGCAGGACAGACTGTGGCGCAGATCCATACGGTGCCTGCCCCTGAAAATCTCTCCTGTTCTTTTCTTGAATCTTTTGGCCTTAATCACCCAATTATCTCCCTGATCCATTAGCCACGGCATTCAGACCTCTCAGGAGCTCCATTTTAAATAAACGCACTGGCACAGAGCAGGAGAATAGAAAAGAATGAAATGAAATTTCCACTCGGGAGCGAGAAAAAGGTAATGGGAGCTGTAATTGGTGGGAAAGAGGAAAAATTATACCTCTTGTGAAAAAATAGAACTGTACCACGGTGCAAGACTCTCACTTCTGCTACAGTGATGCATTGTGGGTAGAGCTTGTGGAGAATGCGATTGGCCAGCATCAGATAGACAAGTGCGTCTTCATCCACATGGATTCCAAAGTACTCACTGCAGTTCCCCGAAAATGACTTGCCTGGACAAAACCAGATCATTTGACTCTGTAATTCAGAGAAAATCTCCAGTGGGACATGGATTAATGGCATCACAATCTATTCATAAGTGAAATCATTTTATTGTAATATGTACAGAGCGGCCAAGGTCTCCCATAATTTATGATAATGGTCTAAGAGGACTTTTCAAATCTATTCATGCTGTTTGTACTTTTCCGTCATATGCAATGATTCAGAGGTTTATTAATACAACAGATAAGACATGGTTGACATGCCTTTGACTCACTTTTCATGAATTAGTTTATCTGGATGAAGTAATTCAGAGACATACAGAGGCACTTATACAGACTTGCCTCTATAGACCAATATAGACAGTGACATTTGGCATACATTAAATACACAGTTTTCTTCTTGAAGTAGATACAACATTACATGAACACTGCAAAGCATATTAGATTAATTAAATTACATTAATCAGTATGTTTGTCTGGTTTTCAGTAAAAACTAAATGTCTTTACATGTTGGAGATACTTGAGAATCAAAAGCAATATTGCATTGCATGTTTTCAGAGAGTTGGCTATATCTGATTTTTTTTTTCTTAGCACTTTGGAAAATAGTTTAAGCATGAATTAAACAATTTAGTGAAATTAATGCTAGGATTGGAAAACTGGTTCTTATTTAGAATGGCATTCATTTCAGTTTTCGCTATAAATCAGCATACAGCAGAACCAGTGTAGACTGACTCCTGAATGACTCTTATGAGCCGATTCTTTTAACTTTTAGTGAATCAGCATACAGCATAACTTTTGTAGACCGATTCCTGAACGAATAACTCCTATGAGCAGATTCTTTTAACTTTTAGTGAATCAGCATTTAGCACAACCAGTATAGAAAAGAAAAAAACTTCATTCATACAGGTCTATTCCCCAAACAATTTAGCTTCTTAAGTAAATTTACCTTGAAACTTGGATATTTCAACAGGAAAAGACCAGAAGTAAAACAGGAAAAAGACCAAATACTGTTAAGACAATGCTTTCTTATCACAATGAATGATGGTAGTGCTTGTTTACAGGTGCAGAACAACTGACCGATGCCATGGTGTTGGTACAGCATTGAAGTCACAGCGTCAAACCTGAAGCCATCAAAGTGATACTCCTCCTTCCACCAGCGCAGGTTGGAGAGCAGGAACCGCACCACCTCCCAGCTATGGGAAAGAGAGAAAGACATTTTCTCCAGAGCTTCCACATAAAATCGACCCTTGTCTGATGAAATAAGAATCCAAAAATCAATCAACTAGGACACTCTGGTGCATATAAATACAAAGAAAAAAAAACATCAAGCTGTTCACAAAGAACACATTCACTTGTAATGTCTGTTCAATTATCGATTCATCTGCCACAATAATGTTTTCAAATCATCTTCATTTGGGAATTATATTCAATATTTAAATGTGCAATTAATTGTAATATTTGTAAATTGTGTTTAATTTGATTGAGCTATTGGCATTTCATGTAATGATTTCATTTAAGCTTTAATTGATTGACAGCACTAAAACACATTTTTGTAATGGATTCATTCTCTGATTAAATAGTAGCTGTAACACAAGATTGGTTGATTCAGCCCAAAAAGACAGATGGAGAGAGAAAAAGAGAAACAGGCAGCAGGAGCAGCAGGTTGGGCGGCTGGTGGTAGTGTGATTCCCTGAGGAGAACGATGAACAGTGTGTGAATGAGGAGGAGATGAAACTAACTCAAGACTGAAACCATTCTTACATGCGAAATGGCACTCTGAGAACAGCCTCCTGCTCTCCATCTATTGCTCTTACTGCTTTTCTTCATCCTTTTCTAATCATTCAAATCAAGCATGAGGAGTATTACCCCAGTAATGTCCTAGACCAGTGGCTTTCAAGCATTCAGATACTAAGAATCCCAAAATATGATGAACCCCTTGCAAGAATTATATGCATTTCATATACAGCGAAGACCCAATTATTCTATGTGATAAAAACATTATTCATTGTTATTCATTCATCTCACAGCATGTTGTTTACTACATTAAATAATTGGCTTTTATATTGTCACTGTACTGACGTCAAAGCAAATCATAAAGCTATATAAAGATATTTTCCAGAGAATATTTACTTAGTTAAGTTGACAGAATATATATTTTTCTTAAACCAACAAAACTGAAAAGAAATTACTTTGAAAGTTAGGAAATGTTTCACAAATAATTGCAAAGAAACTGCAAATTGCATATGAAGTAAACACAAAATTTTGAAGTAGACAGACTGAAACAATATTTTTTTTGCATAACATACTCCAATAATCATTGAAAATATTTTTTACAGTGTATTATGTATACAACTTTAATGCATATTTAATTATATATATTTAATTTATGCACTCTTTTTAGCAAGCAAATTGTGTAATGTGTTAAATAAAAAATTAAAATAAAAAAATGTAATCATTATTTAAAGTTAACCCTAAACCCTAAAAGTGCATTTTGCCTTGCTGACCCCTGTTTAGAAACTCCTGCCGTAGAAAACATCCCAATAACCGCATAGAAACACATTAAAAACACTCCGAAGTTTATGTACAGTGAGGTACCACTCACCTTTTCTTCAGAAAATATACAATTCGAGTTTTAGTACATAGAAACCCCCACACAATGCACACTGTGAAACAGTCACACTGTAAATTAGTCCTGATATCCCACTAACTTTTTAGATGAGGGCCCTGCACAGTCTCTCAGTTTCAACAGTAGGCCTATGAAGCCATCCCAAAGTAAATCTAACTTTCTTGTTGTCCCCCGTCTCGTGTGCATTCAAATATATGATTAGGTAGAACAGCAGGGATTCAATTCTAACAACATTATGCTTTTAATTCTTTGATTTTAACAGTGTCGTAAAAGCATTCAGACTCACCGCAGGAGCGTTCAATTCATTAAAAAGCGTTAAGAACCTCCAGCATTAACAATATTATAGTACTCGACATAACTTGAGTTACTTCACTATTTTTTTTTAAACCGCTGACCACATTCGTGCCACGTCCGCAAATAATATCTACAACCACAGCTATATTTCCAAGGCACTGATGTATTCAGTCCACACTCAGAGATGTGCTTGAAGTCATAACCGTGTGCTTGCATGCTTGTATGAATACATACGAGAGCGTTCACTGTAGAACACGGCAGCAGGCATTGGTAAGAGAGTCACCAGGGGTGGTTAAAAGGAGTTTTGCCTTGGCTTTGTGGAAACCCTGGAGGTGTTCGGTTCAGACCTGTAAGTTTCAGATGTATAACATTTGGACTGACCCAGGAGTGCATAGCTGTGGGCTTAAAGAACTATAGCCCCTTCAGAAGTCAAACAATACAGCAAATAAACAGTATCATCAATTTAAGATGAGGGAATCTTCAGGGGTCTTGTCAAGAATGAAAAAGTTTGAGCAACATAAAAAAATAAAAAAATAAAATAAATAAACAAATAAATAAACAAATAAATAAAATCTTATTCAGACTTCACAGGCATGAAGTTAAACCACAAACTCTCAAACTCTGCGATCCCGACCCAATCTAACTGTGTTCGTAAGTATATAAATGGTATATATAAGTTATATAAATGAATTCATCAAAATATAAAGGCAATTAAAAAGAACACATTTAAAAACAAAAATATGTGTATTGACCTAATAATACTTAACCAAAGTTATATTATGCAAATTAAATCCAGAAAAAAAAAAATACATTAAAAGTACGACATTCAATAATAATCATTCTAATATACAAATATTACTGCATATGTTATATTATATAAATATGTAATACCAATTTTATTATTCTACATATAAATTATCTTAATTATTATAATTATATAAAAGAAGCAAATTAAATGTTTAGATAGATAGATGATAGAATCAGACCTCTAATGTAATGAAAAACCTCAACATGATCAATAACTGCCACAACAATGCACAGAAATCCACAACATCTATTGCTGGCATGCGAATACACTGAATGGCGCATTAGACAATCAATCTCCGCAAATGCACGCTACGTTGCACTCCTCCAATTTCTCTACTTCTCTCTCCCATAACCACCCCCACACACCACACCCCCACACACACACCCACACAACACACACACACACACACACACACACACACACACACACACACACAGTCTTCAGTGTAGAGATACAGTCTTGCCACACACTGATAAAAAGCCATGTATATTATCCCGATATGAAGCTTTCATAAACAGAGGCAGATTGCATTTGTGCATCTGTGGAATCTAACGGGAAGCTGCTCTGAAATGATAAGGTTTCAGAACCCACAGGCCTGCCTCCACCCTCACCATAAACAGATTAGGACCATCACCTCAAACTGACAAGAACGAGAGAAAGAAAAGGTGGGAAGCACAAGAAAATTCCCACAGAGGCCAAATAGAGATGAATGATGAATGGTTGTGATAGTCGAAACCCCCACAATCCTTCAACTTCAGACCATTTTTAAACAAATCAGCCCTTTCAAACCTCAAGCACTCCGGCAAAGTAGGGCATTGCTGATGTGTCATGACATCAAACCATTTAATATGATTTTCTTATTGAAATCTTTAATGCATGCATGTATTTGTGCTGTAGGACAGAGGTGAGAGCATGAGGTTTAATCATTCAAGAGAGCGGCCGGCGATAGTGGTCAGACGGGCCACTGACCAGTACTTGAACTAGCAGATCAGACAAACATGAAACATTATCTGCTCTACATGTTCACAATAGACGTGGAATACAGTTAAACACTTCAATCTGACAGTCAAACGATGAGAGCAGCCTCATTCTGCTCATTCTGTATGAATTTGACACGTTGTAAGAGGCTGTTTTTCCACTGAAACGCTTTTCACAATGAATCATTTAGTGGAAAACTGACATGAAAGATACATCTCTCTAAAGAAATCTTAACTGAACATATGAGAACATATCAGTGTTGCTTTAAATATGAACACTTATGTTTTTTAATGGATGTTGTTTACTTAACCTTTGCCATAAAATATACAGAATTTCCATGACTGGACTGTGCATTGCACAGCGCTAAAGACTATAATATTGAAGTGTATCGCGTACCGGCCTACTTCAAGCACTGAGTATAACAAAAAGTTGGTGAGTAAAATTGATCTTACTGTATTCAGAGCCATAATATTTGTAGCTACTCTCAGGTCTCTGTGTGTAGAGTGCTACCGTTCTCTCACTCATTCAGTTGATTCCCAAGGTTAAACACTGGCAGGTTTGCTGAACTCTCATCTGCAGGTAAGCCATAATTGCATTCTTTTGTATGGAGGCCAAATGAATAGTGCAACTCAACATGTTTATGGATTCTGTTCCTGAAGGTCATGATTAATTAATGTTTTTTTTTCTTTCAAATATTTGCAAAGTATTAAACATGACTATTGGTTGTGCCATAAATATAAAGCTGATATGCAGTTAATAACTAATTTTATCACTAAAAAAGATTAGATTTTTTTACTACTTGCCGAACTTCACGATAAAAAACCCTACATAAAAAAAAAAATACCCATAAAACACATAAAAAAAACAGCACCCAACAAGCCTAAGAGCAAAATGTTCAAACCTAGACCCTCTATAAAACCTATCCATCAGAAACCTCAAAAATCAATCTGGGAATTTCATGGGTAGTGAAGATGTTTAATATTATGCTTTTTTCCTCTTTAAGTTAACATATAAAGGAATCAATAAGTAAAAATAAGATTTTATGCCATACCTTTCAAAAATAATGAAATATGACATGGACGATTGTAATATGATATTAAAGGTGCATACAAATAATTTTCATACAAAGAAAATAATTATTATGTTTTATAAAAATTATATATTTTATTTTATTTTTCATATATTTTAGAAACCGATAAATTTTAATTATGCAATCATAAACATTAACACATTCTTAATGTGACTTAATATTCAAAATAATTACCCTTTAAATAATCAGAAAAAATACTGAAATATTAATATATCCACTACTAACTTACTTAATTTTCAAGTGTGTGTGAAGCAGCTCAGCAGTTTTTCCAGCAATAAGCTAATTTTTTTTTACAATTAACATTGCACGGCATTTCCATTGCATTTTACCTTCATTAATGCAGAGAAATATTTAGTTAAATACTGCGGTTTATCACTTTGTTTTATAAATCAGTGTGTTTTTTTGTTTTGTTTACTTATCTGTATTTGGTGTAAATGAACGTTCACGTTTAATACTGTTGCACTAATTGACATCCTCATTATTTTTGTGCCAGACTGCTAAATATTCGCCTAACCAACTTCTGTATAGTTAGATACACTTTGCAATTATCTTGTTGTGCATCTGACAATATTAAAGACTGTAGTTGCACTAATATGAATAATGAATAGCTTGGATAACAGTTTCAAATTAGCTTCCTCAATACTGCACATTATCTTGTGCCATGGGTTAAGTCACATACATAGCATTCATAGCAAGTCGTTTGTCTGCACAACAAACACTTGCTATGTATGCCAAGAAAATCCTTCATCAACAACATACACAAAAATCTTCAATCCAATTCCTTGAAAATAAAATGCCTGTCCTCGACTATTAGATCAGCCAAACACGCTGTAGGCCAGCCGGAAGACGGGCGGCTTGGAAAAGAGCGGAGGAAACTGTTTGTGCTGTATATGTGCAGTGACTAATGACCAGACTGATTTCAGAGAGAGAGAAACACACACTGGCAGCCCGTCTCCTCACCGCCTTTCTGCCAAACACTAAATGCAGGAAAGTCTGAAGGCTGTATATGGGCTCATTATGTTTCGGTTCAAAAAAAGATTCTTCTACGCACAAACAACCCGACTTCTCTACCATCTGTTGCTGTGGGAGACTGGAAGAGTCGCTCTCTCCCAGCAGAGTGAATGGAAGTTGCAAAACAGGCCGCTGATTAAAAACAGGCTGCGCTAACGTGGCCAATCAATGGCAGGAAGACTAGTCAAGGTCAAAAGTATCCTCATTTACAGACAGAGAATGGAGTAAGATGGAGACAGCGACGGAGAATGTTTAGCGGATTTCGGTACAGAATCTCGTCTATGAAATTACTGTCAAGAATGTTCAATGCTGAAGGATTTTTTTTTTTCATTTTTGCAAAGAAAAAGATTAAATGATTTAAATTAAAACATACAGTTGGCTAAATGAATGTGAGAAAAAACAGCAATGCCATAGTAAAAACATTTATTTTTTGCTCTATTCATAAACTAACATAACAATTAGGCCATATTTATGTCAACACCACTGACATAAAGATGACAAGAAAAAAATAACACATTTACATAAAATGTTATGCAGAGTAAAATAGAGCTGCATGTATTTAATAAATGCACAAAAAAAAAAAAAAAAAAAAGATAGCACAATTTAAAACAACTATTTTTCAAATATTTTCAAATTTCTTCTTATTATCAATAAAAACAGTTGTACTGCTTAATATTTTTATGGAAACTGTGATAATTTTGTTCAGGATTCTTCAATGAATCGAAAGTTCAAAATGCATCCTTGCGGAATTAAAGGATAGGATACAATACAATATAAAATAAAAAAAATATATAGTTTTTGTAAAATAATTTATTGTAGGATTTACTTCAAAACAATTACGTTTTTAATTTACAATAGTAATAAATTTCCACAAATAATATAAAGGTGAAAAAAACCATTATTATTATTTTTATTTTAATTGTAAGTTGTGATAAACTAATCGCGGCAAATGATCAGGTGTGTGTGTTTGTGTGTGTGTGGTGTATAATAATACTAACCACACACACACACAACACACTGTATAGTGTCTGCAAACAGAACATTTTTCGTTGTTTTGTATATAGAATTAATAATATATAATATACTGTATATACAAGACAAAGAAACATTTTTCTGTTTGCAGATCTGGAAGTTGATCTACCATGAGAAAATGTATGCAGATTAATTCTGCAAATCGTTTAACAAAAGTGATAGAGTCATAGGGCGGTAAAACTTGCATCCATTACATCAGATTATTGACCAGGGCATGATGGTGACACAGTAATTCAGCACTTTTCTATGAGTCACGCATATAAGCCCTGGGTCAGACCTGAGGACTTAAAATAGCACCACAACTTTAATTGCAAATTGTAAATGAGGGCCCGGGGTGAAAGGTCTAAAGACGGCTTTAATACACTGCTGTGATTTTCTGAAACTCAGCACAAGGGCACACGGGAATATGAGGAGATGTTCTGACTTCTCTACATTTTATCTTCCTGTGCATTGATCTCTTGCCCTCCTGACACGTTTTTCCCTGTTTATCCGTCTATTCTCAAGCCCTTTGCAGATGCTTTGTTCACTCAGATATAAGGGTGGGTAGAACAAACTTTCCAAACCTTCATATCATGGTAATGGTATTTATTATAACAGTTATTGAAATTCCAGGAATTTTTTTTTTAACTATCTATGTGTGATGGCTTTTTAGATAATTTGTCTGAATTTCGTCTGAATCTGAATTTTGTCATTTCAAAATTGAAAATATACCTAATTTGATTATTTTCTTATTTCATTAGTAACTTAATGGACACAAACCAAAAGACTGGTGAGCTAATAATTATTTTTTGCCAATAACAATAAACAACATATGTTAAAATTCTATACTGTTGTGTACTAAATGAATTAAAAATAAATCACCAAAAACAAAAATCAATTGTTAAATGCAATAAGTGAATCTAAGCATCACAACACTGTAAGGTACAGTATGATTACAGTATAATTTTGAGATTTTCTAAAGATTACATTTAACATTGTTATTAAATTATTAGTGTTTTTAAATAATTATTTTAATGAGAGTTGGATGATGGTAAAGGTAACAAATTCCAAATAGATATTAATAAATAAATAAATAAATTAAATAAAATAATAATTAAACAACAGTAGTATGTAAATGGTTAGACCTTTAATGAGATTTTTTTTTTACAACTGGGAAAACGCTATAATTATTCCAGTAAAGCACCTTTGAATGTAACTTAATTGAACTGAATCAAATTAAGCTGAACAGAACCAAATCAAATTAATCATAAAGTGCTACTCTAGACAGAAGAAAGCAAACCTGCCTCAGGAATCGTAGAAAACAAATCCTCATGAGTGTTACTCTGAGCTTTGATATACCACATGCCGTGTTATGATGACCCGCGGAGCATTAGGCAGCTCTCTAAGAGTAAACCATACAATCCCTTTAATTAACTGTGGATCTCAGGCTGGGCTGCGAGCCGTCGTTGATTGTTTTGGTATCAGTGTTGGTTGTGAGATTTGATAGGACTCAGTGGAGAGGCTCAATTAATCCGACTGTCAGCTCAGAGAGCAGCCAATCAGCAACCAGACAACAATGTAACACTTCGACAGGCCACTAACAAAGGGAAAAAAAGAAGACAGTTGATAAAAGGAAGGGATTAAAGAGACAAACGCATGTCCACATGGACACACACTTGAAACCGGATGGCCATCTTACACAAGGAGAAAGAATGACAGAGTGAAAGAACAAACTTGACAGAATGTAAAAACAACATCAACAATGGGTATGTCTGTAATAAAATGGCCAGTTATAATGCTAGTCAAAATTTCATGCATCAAATATAGTAATAGTTTAGTTATTCATGACTATTTGCCATCATTTTATGAACTTCAATTAATCAGGAGAATATTTCTCATGCACTGACGTAACTTAACCACTGCTGTATGATGCATCGTTAAACTAGCTAGTCACGACAGTTTCCCGAAACAAGAGTAATACTGGTCGCACCTCTGTCCTTTGAACCTTGTTGATTAAAAACATATAGGACTGATTTAATTTTTAAAATCATGTTACCATATATGTGATTCCCATACGCTTGCTCCCGCTCATATGCGGTTCATTAAGTAAACAGCTTTCTCCATAAACATAATTTCTCCAAAATGCTGCTGTAATGAACAATGCATATAAGGACCACTGTACTATTTTTGTTCTCTGACATTTTTCTTTATGTGATGTTTGATTCATTGCAGGTTCCCTCTTTCTGTACATCATATTCAGGGTTCCATAATGCATTTACTGCTTGCTAGCTTGCCTACTGTCCCCAAGAGCATGATCTATGTGAGTCCACATCACACCACAACTAGAAACTGTGCTTCTAACCTAAGATTAAGAGGTTACATTTTTGACATCAACTTCACAGCAAACTAAGAAATGATAGCAAATCACTTGTTGCATTTGTAACTCGCTTTGGATAAATGCATAGGTTCAGAGGAGGGCCGCAAGGGGGCAGTATTTGGAACAGTGTCTGAAAAATGCATAGGGAGGTCCTTTGATGTCACAGTTTTGGAATGTGCATACTGTAACACTGTGAGTTACAGGTATTCTTTCATCATTTACTCACCCTCATGTTGCTCTAAACCTGTACGAGTTTCTTTCTTTTGTTGAGTGCAAAAGAATATATTTTAAAGAATTTTGGGAACCAAACAGCTGACGGTAGACATTGCTTTCCATAGAATGGAAGAAAACACTGTGAAAAAGGCAGAGACAAAGCAAAAAAGGTGAATCTCCTCTCAGCTTGTGTGTAAATCTCAGGCATCATGGTCGCCCCTTGTTTTACATCTCTCTCTCCCCCTTAAAAAGTTCAATTTTCAGCCTGACTGGAAACACAAGCCCTGTCAGACAATGCAATCTGTTCACCTGTTAGAGTACAAAGTACCTCCCAAATACAGCTTTATTTCTCACATCAATAATTGATTAAAGACAAAACCCTGGCACGCCGCCGTTGATGAGAGATAAGGTCTGTCTCCTAAGTGGAGGTTTGCAGCGGTAGTGCGGCGAGCGAGTGGGTGACAGAGCTGGCGCTTCACTCCTGCGAGGCTCCCTGGGTGTTGAAGACATCGAGTAAAAGTCCTCGGTGTGATAAGTGAAGCCCTTGAGGGGCAGAGCAGAGTCGATGAGCTCCTACGGAGTCTTAGCTCACAGACAGGATTGCTCTGTCATACTGTTAACACCTTCTGCCATCTCAGAGAATCAATAAGCTCCAGAGAAGAGTGACTCAGGGGCTCTGTTCCAAACCTTACAGAGCTGCCTACCAAGGTAACAAATCTAATGATGCATTCACTTCAACTTAAATTTACTTTTAAGCAAATGAAATGCGTGAATAAACCTGTTTAGTGAATGGTTGCAGAGTGTAAAATATGGTAAATGCTGCTAATATTGGTCTACATGGGTTCTTTATACACAATTGTTTAGCCTCAGACCACAGAACAAGTATAGAGTTGGAAGGCAGGGACTTCAAGTATAAGAAAATCTCACATACGACAAAGAATAAACCAGCGTTGGATGTATCCTTAATGGATGGGGCAATGCCAGAATGCATTGTAACAAGCTCAGTGAAGAATTTTTATCCAAGATAGTGGATGGAATTATGAAAATTACAAATTAAACTGTCACTGGAACTGTCAACAAATATTTCCTACCAAAAAACTTAAGCAGCCTTGATTTTTAGTCGACAGATCGCTGTTCCTTGACTGTTTCGGGTATCGCGCCATTGCTGTGGTTTGCACATTACACAACGGATTTGCGACTGGGAGTCACACATTAAATATTTCAAAAGGAAGAACCAGTCCCCCACCAGTCTCTTTGGCCCCAAAACAACACTTCACAGGCAGAGGCGGACCCTTTGGGATTCAATTATAACCAGTTAAGTGAGATGTGCTGGACTGTAACAGCATGTCTAATGGTTTGAACTCTACAAAATCAAAATAGCTTCCAATTAGACTTCATAAATAAGCACAACTGCACTGTAGCAAATTAGAGACAGCACACAAATGCAAATACACAAACATACACAGATGCTCAAATACAGTGCATGAAATATGAAATACTTTTTAATAAAATTAAATTAAATAAGTATTATTATTATTATAAACAATTCTGACACCAAAAAAGTTGTTCACGTGTTCAATTATCAACATTTAACAGCTTTGAACATAGCTCATCCAATCAGAAATTAGAGCCACACTGCAAAAATGGCTTATCTTACTTAGTATTTTGTCTTGTTTCTAGTCAAAATATCAAAAAATTCTTACTGGTACTAGATAAAGTCAAATGCTTAAGATTTATCTTGTCCAGGAGGAAAAAACTAAATTACGTGCATTTTGCTTAAAACAGTAAAATTATCTGCCAGGGGGGTAAGTAAAATACTCTTGTTTTAAGAATATTTTACTTACCCCACATTTATAAAATGTGCGTACGCACAGATTTGATCTTAGAGTGGGTGTATGCTAAAATCCACGGCAACGTTCATATTTATAAAAATCTTTGACGTGGAAAAGTACTTACCGCCATGTCAGGGTCTGAGCAGGTGTACCGAATTCATCATAAACAACAAAGATGCAGTGTAAGAGATTAGTTGTGCAGTGTAGTCAGATTTTTTATTATCGGGAGTTTTTGTGAGATTAAACTGACCTTTTTAGTAGCTAATGTTGAGAGTTCTTTACTCGCTCTCTGTACACAGTTTATTCCATGCGTTTTTATTATTATTTTATTTTACAAGAGAACTCACGAAGTCTTGATTTACTACTAATGCGCAAAATAAAATAAAAAAATGCATAAACGCATCTCCGACTGTTTTGTCTGTGTAGCCTATAAGAATAAGCCTATGTCGTGCAATAACGGTTTTAATTCTATTCAATAACATTGTTAACTGTTTTTATTTATAACATCCGCTGCTTTGCTAGCTGTGAAACTGAATAGAGACATCAGCCTTAAACTTAGTTTTTGTCATTTACATCAGTTATATTTGTATAAAATACACTATATATTTTTGTGTCAGTACATAATGGCACATTTGAGCAGCATTAGTAAACTGTGTAAATTTAAAGAAATGCCAAATCACATGCAGGTTTTTCAGACCGGAGACCATAATCGTGTAATAATTTATTTTATTATGATATGAAATGTCAAATTTTTCTTTCAATAATGTTTTTTTAAAGTTTTGCAAGAATTTCGTGATACTAAACTTTTTATTAGTTGTCATAGCAAGTGATTTTAAAAGTAGGATGCTCACTTTTTATACAATAATTAGTTTATATGTATAATACTACTACTACTACTACTATACTACTTACTAGGCTACTACTACTACTATTATTATTATATTATTATTATAATGTTGGTCTAGACGTAGCAATTTTAATAAGTCAATAGGCAAAAAAATAACCACACCAAATGTTTGTCACCGTTGTGTAATTACAATTATTAAATAAAAGCGTCCCGCACGAAACTCACCTCGCCAAGAAGGAACCTCAATTCAGGATCAGTAAAGTTTTTGTTTTTTCTTTGGCTCGTCATTCTCAAGCATAGACATTTGGATATTGGCGTGTGCTCTTTGCATGGTACTGCTATTCTTTAATTAGGGGACGTTTCACAGGCGGAGATCTGACACCAGCAGCTGCGCCACAATTCAAGATCATTGCGATTTATAATGTTCACATCGGAAAAGAGCTGTATGCGTGGTTGTGTATGTACGTGCGTTTTTCTCTGAATCGCACGAAAGGGTCGTTCACCCAAAATTGAAAATTAGCCCATGAATTACTCATCCTCAAGGCATCCTACGTGTATATGACTTTTTTCTTTAAGACGAATCCAATCGGAGTTATATCAAAAATTTTCTTCGATCTTCCAAGCTGTTTAATGGCAGTCATGAGTGTGTTGCAGTGTATCAGTCCAAAATAAGTTAAATAAAAGGCGCCCATCCATAAAAAAAAGTGTCTAAGGGCTCCGGAGGGTGAACAAAGGCCTTCTGTAATGAATCGATGCATTTTTGTAAGAAAAAAAATCCATATTCAAAACATAATAATCACATTAATGTAGCTTGCGTAAAACGGTTTTAAAGGGACGCAGTTCCGGGCAGGACTCTCTGAGGTCAGAGTGCGACAGGAGTAGGTTGAGTCTTGTAAAACCAACGTGGTTAAACGGGGCCAGCGCGGAAGCACCGGGACCCCTTCGCAGCACCACACACGATGGTCGGGTCCAGCGAGGTTCGCCAACGGAGGCACGAGAGGACACAGTTCCCTCGCAGCAAGCGCCCGGCTTACGTAACGCCCTGACAACAAAAACGTTTCCGCGGCGGGCCGCGCAGGTGAGTAGAGGAGCAGTTACAAGTCCCCGACCATGTGGAGAAACAGACGTTTAACCAGATAAGATCCTAATTTAGCGAGGAAGCGAGGGAGACCATGTCAGAATTAGTGAAGGAGTTGTTTATTGTTTTGATCTCTCCTCCTGCGCTTCCACGATGTCAAACGTCGGCAGCGCGACGTGTCTCCGTTTCCCTCCATGCGCCAGAGCACACAACAGCGCGACCTCCTATGTCACAGCTGTGAGCCGACCGGAACGCTTCCCACTTGTACAAGCAAATAGGTGAGTGCACCCACCCTCGGCAGGGCCGGGGCACCAGTAAGAAAATAGAAAATGAAAGGCCATCTTGGAATTATTTTTCTTACCAAGAGTACGCATCGATTCGCTACAGAACGGCTTTGTTCACCCCGGAGCCATGTGAGGACCCAACTTTTTTTTTGGAATGGAACGAAAGAATGGGCCGAGGCCGCTTTTTATTTAACTTGTTTTGTACGGAAGCATGCAACACCGATGAGTGGCATGTAAATAACATGACTTGCAAAGATCAAAGAAATTTTTATATAACTCCCTGGCTTTGTCTGAAAGAAGAGAGAAAGTCATATACACCCTAGGATGACTTGCGGGTGGAGTTAATTTAGGGTCTAATTTTAAATTTTTGGTGGAAATTACCCATTTAGCACTTTTGAGAAATTGGTCTTGTAGAACCATAATGTTAGACGGTGTATACGTAAAGTTTTATAAATGAGGCCCCTGGTCTCAGTCCTACAACACTTTTTGAGCCATCCCAGATTGGAAGTGTAACATAAATCCACTGCCAAGTACACTGTTTTAACTAATGTGCTTTTGTTAGCTAACACTCCTGCAGATGCTCGGCCTCCTGGGGCCCATGCGGACCTCTATAAGTGTGTTCAGTTTCTTTGAGTTGAGTAAGCCCGCTAAGCTCAGTCAGCTGTTTCTGACTTTGTAGCCAAACTTTTAATGGGGCCGATGAGTGTATATGTTTTGATATACTGATTATCTTCCTTTCAAAACCAATAGAATTCTGACCTCTTGTTGTCTTTTTCTGGATTTACAAAAGCACTTCTCATGGAATGCACATTAAATTTATCTTTGCTGAATAAAAGTATTAATAATAATAATAAAAAAAAAAAAATAATAATAATAATAAGTAGTATTATTATTATCAGTTTATCAAGTAGGCAAACAAAAGTAGCTTAGACATAAATATAAAATTTCTTACCACAAATGTTTAGGCACAACGGCTAACATAAGCTATATGGAACATAGAAGAAGATAATTTGCGAATCATTTCAGGGTTTTTTTTGATTATACAATGAAAGTCATTATTAACCAAAACAGCTTGGTTACCAACAGCCGCCAAAATACTTTCTTTTATGTTCCACAAAAAAGTAAGTCATACAGTTTTGGAGCAACATGAGGGTAAATGATGTAAATGATGACAATTTTTATTTTTGAGTGAACTATCCCCTTAAGGGTTTTTTTTTTTGATAAATACTGAAATATATACCCTAAATATAAAGAATACTAATGCCCGTAGGTGGCGTGTCATGTCTTTATGAGGTAAAAGCGTGAGTCATGCATGCATTAGTTAATTTAAGACGGCTGATTCATTCAGAAACAAAAATCTCCACTGTGTTCTCTGAGACGTACACCAGTTCTTCTGTGCTTTATAGTACATTGCTGTTGGCAAATTTAGCAAAACGATACTAGTGTCTGATAATATAAACCAATTATTGACTCCTTTACCAAAACTCGTTCAAAGTGGACTCATCATATTCGGGACAAAAACAGCACTGTGTGTGATATTGCTCTTGCTGCTTGTGTGATATCGCTTATCATTATATGATATAAATATGAGACAAAAACAAATACAGGAGCATTTTTTCCCCAATATCTTGAATTTATTGGACTCAACAAGTAGTGCAGCATGTTTGCAACAATAAACTGTTGAAATGTAAGATGACCTAAGAAACCGGGGAGCAGTGTGCCGTTAACTGCGTTAAAAAGTATTTTTAATGCGCTAAAATTTGAAGCAGTAATATGTATTCAAACGTTTACTTAAAAAACAGATTTTCCAGACAATGTGAAATGTTCTTAGAACCATCGTATACATTTTTTAAAGGATTTTTTTTTTTTTTTTTTTAGATTTCCTAAAGTAACCATCAAAAAAATGTGATGATTCTCAAGATGGCATTGGACCTCATTAAGGCAATTAAAATTTCATCAACAAGACTTTTCGCCAGTGTGCCCTGCGGCATTCTTTCAGATCTTAAAAATTTAATTTATAAAAGTGACAGACTGAATGCAACAGCCAATTCTTTTGTATATCAAACCTAATGAGGTCTATTTCCATTTGGAGCATTACACACACACACACCACACACAAACACGCTGAATATGATGGACGGTTTGACCATCAGCATGGCGTAGTGTGTTGCGGTGAGTTATTTGTACTTAGATATTAGCTGCGCTATGCCATACAACGTCTTTTGTTGTTGCGACTCATATGGTGAGCGAGTCTAAGAGTCTTCCAGTTAGATGTTTGATTTCTTTAGTTCTTTGTACTTTTGTTTCAAATTCAGAATTGCATCGCTCGCACCTACCTAATGATGCCTGCTGCCTACGCATGAAAGGATTGAAAAGGTTTATACCTTTTTCATTTTCATAGGCTGAGACATTTTCGAGCAAAACTCAAAGGGCACGACTAATTCACTTTCATAAAAACCAATTCCTTCAGTCACTGTTCTGCACGGTCTGACTCGAGGCTGTTCTGACTGACTGCAAAAGACACAGATACCATCTTTACGGCCATCACAGAGAGTGTGAATGGATTAAAAACAAAGCTCATCAAACATGTAATTAGACTGCAAACACTACAGAAACGTGTTAATTACAGAGTGAATATACTGCAGGACAGCTGCGATACACAAGGAAGGTCCAGACAACAAAAGAGATGACGGCCGAGCGCCTTTATTCGGAGCGGAGTACCAACAAAGCTGTCGTCTGAGATGAAATAAACAAGTGTGTATTACAGCATCTGTTGCAGAAGGTTTACTCTTTCAGTTTTCAGGCTTTGTTTTTCACGTCTTGTCATGTCTTTTATAGGGGTACAATGGTGCTGTTTCAAAAGAGTTGTTGAAGAGAGAAAATTGAACTTTGTACTGAGCATAAAGTTGAACATTATAATTTTGTGAGGCATTTGGAAATAAAGTTGAGAAATTGCATCATGTTGTTAGATATTTTGAGTTTTCTCAAGTTTCTTTTTTTACGGCAACCCATGTTCTGCAAAAACAAAACATAATAAGTAGAGCTACTATATAGTAACTGACTCTATTATTGCGTTGATCAAAGCCACTTTAACGCACCAACTCAGTTAACTTGCAGTAAAATTACAATATTACTTTTAACTTTCCATATCTGCTATTCAAATATCCACTATTTGCAACAAAATGTTTTTTGAAATGTTAAGTCATTTGCAGAAAATGTCAAACAAAAGGATTAAAAATAAATTAAGAATGATTGTTAAAAAATGTTTTTTCTTTTTTAAAGTGTATATTATTAAGTATAACACGGTAATACAATACCTAATTATACTAAGAGAATAATATGAGTGATAGTATTATACGATTATTATAAACCAGAATATATGTAATAATATATAATAACAAATTAATTAATTTATAGTTTAAACATCTGAACATTTTTACAAAATATGTAAATAATGGTAATAATATTATGAATAATAATAATTATTATATGTGTGGAGGTAGGCGTTTAAATAACTATTACAAAAATAAAATAAATCGAAATGAAAATATATAAATATTAGTTAAAAACTTAAAAAATTAGATATATTTCACACACAGCAACTAACTGTGATAAAATAAGTTTAAACTGAAGTATTAAAATCCCTAAAACTAAAAGCTAAACAAATTAAAGCTAAATAAAAAAAATATAAACAAAAATAATAAACAATGACAAAAGCAAAATAAAATATTATACAACCTAAAACTAAAATGAAAACTGAAAATACAAAATGAAAAACTAATTCAAAATATTAATAGACCGACTTCCGTTTCAACTTGAGCCTGTAGCACGCGGTCAGAAAGCTCTGCACTAAATCCAATAGAATACAGTCAAAATATCTTTTAATAATATTTTATTGTTAGGAAGGGCACATATTTTTGATTTACAATTGATTTATCAGAGTTGATGATTTAGCATATTCATAGTTAAACAAGCCAGCCAAGCCTCGTAAAGCAGCGGATCCGCCTCGGACTCTGCTACAGAAGATGTACTGAAAATACTCAGGATGCAGATAACGCAGCGATTCTTAGCGCAATCTCTTCTCTGCGCTCAGAAATACACTCAAACATGATATCGGGGAGATAATAGACTCCAAGATAGAACAACCTGCTGTTTTTTTACGAGGAGAGCTTACGGCGTTCCAACAGGAGGCCAGCTCTGTGATTTCAACAGTTAAAATCATAGTGGATGAGCATGCTTCAAAACTGGCAAGCTTGGAAGCTAACACTTCTGCTTTTTCGGATACGGCAGTTAAGCTTAAGCATAGTAGTGGGCCATTTTAAGCTGGTGGTAGAGCAGCTTACTGGACAAATGCATGACCTTGAAGGACATAGAAGAAGACAGAACATCTGCATAGCCTACTACACGCCAAGGAATCGGCCGAGTCCGGAATGAACCCGACGGACATTATAGTGCAACTTCTGATGGAGGCATTATCGCTAGATAATCTGCCGCTTGTTGATCACGCTCATCGGGCATTACAAAATTGTACCGGAGAGCCCCTTAGTCTAATTCAAGGAACTTTTTAAATGCATTTATTAATAACTCTAATTTAGTGGATATATGGAGACTTTTTCATCACAGAGAGATTATACCTTCCATTCACAAGTTTATAATGTATACACATGCATTGATTATTATTTGGTAGAAAATAAATTGATTTCCAAAGTCATGGATAATAAGATCCATGATATACTAATTTCAGATCATGCTCCTGTCACATTTGAACTTGCCTTTAATTAATTTAACATCCTCACATCATGTGTGGAGAATGGATCTCCGACTTGTCAATGATCCTACATTTTACGATTACATGCTTACACAATTGGAAATATTTTTATATAGTTTCACCAGGACTACTATGGGAAACTCTGAAAGCCTTTTTAAGAGGATGTGTTATCTCTTATCAGAGGTCCAGAAATAAACTGTATAAAAAAAACTTTTAAGTTAGGGAGTTAGGGAAACAAATTTGTTAATTAGATAATGAAAATGTGCAAAATCCCTTATTAGAAACATACAACAAATTTCTACAGTTAAGATATGAGTATAATTAAATTGTTTCAGACAAATTGAGTAAGTCATTCATCTTCATTGACCAGACATATTTTGAATTTGGGGATAAGCCATATAAATTACATGCGAGAAGGTTACGTAAACTAGAAAATGATAAGACAATTCATAACATCAAAACAAAACTCAGAACACAATGTACTTTGTCTAAATATATAAACAACTGCTTCAAGGAATTCTATTCAACGTTATGCTCCTCTGACCCTTGAAATGAATTACAAGCTATGGATACGTTTCTAAATAAATGTAATATTCACTCTCTTACTCAGAATGAGCGCGATTCCCTTACGCAAAATGTCTCAGGGCCTCTTGCACTTTCACTTGCCACCAGGTTTGGCGGGGGACTGGACGGGCAGGGCGGCTGCCCTGCAACTGGCTCCACGGCACAGCTTTGCTGTAGGCCGCATGAGCGCTACTCTTGTTTTGGCGGTGGCAGGGGGTCCGCCCTCAGCGACGGCAGCAGCTGCACACCGGCAAGATGTACCTGATGGCCTCAGTCTGCTATGGTCAACGGAGAACCGCTGGGCAAGTTCTCCAACGTGTCGCCGACAGGCCGGCATGGGAGACGGGGGCGTTCAAGAATCGTGTCTTGTCCGTCTCGCGCATGTCAGCCAATCACAGCCAGAAATGGCGCTCCTGGACCACCATAGTGGGCATGGCACGACCCAGAGACCTGGTGAGTCTCCTCCTGCACCTCCGGGAAGAAGGCACCGAGGCGAGGGCGTGAGAAACCAACTCCCACTCGAGCCCCTACCCCGGGAAAGCATAGCATTTTCGGGATCCGATTCAGGACATTGCTACAGTCCAGGAGGAGAGCACTCACCATCCGATTGCAGCAATCGACATTCTGGTCGTTGGAGGGAGAGCACCAAGGATACGGCTGGTACACTCCTGTAGGGGCAGCTTGGCAGCTCAACTGGTTGCGGAGTGCCTCAGACCGCCCGTGCTACTGTCTGAAGCAGCCCCCTGGCTGCCGCCATGAGGAGAACTAGATAGAGGCAGAGGCAACGGAGCTCCGCCCCCCTGCAGCTCCGAGATGGTCATCTTCCCGCAATGAGAAGATGACTCAAATTGCCACTCAGCGTGCCTACATTGACCAGGCACAATGACGGCAGCACTCGTGTAACATCACCAGGCCAGGGTAACGACCGCATCCAGAAACGCACGGGTGATACGTTGTCTATAGCAAGAACCACATTGTCTTTACAAAGATGTAACGTCAAGTCTGCCACGCAACGTCGTCTTTAAGACGCACCCGAAATTGCTCTTTTATGGGAAAAAGCTGTTTTAGTGTGCTGAGGCGCACGGGGAGATGATCATCTGCAACACAAAAAGGGGGTAGTGCAGCCTGATGTGTGCAAACCACCCGACACGGGAAACCACCACCGCTGAAACCACCGTCCGCCAACACGAAGAGCTCTCCAAAAGCACGCTGAACTCATTCAGTCTTCTTCTCTCACTAGAGTAGTCAGGAGCAGAACGATGTAATCACTCGGCTCCGAAGCGAAAAGCTAAATATGCGCTGCATCTGCTGCCTACCTATACTCACGCTGTGATCAATAATCGCATGCCAAATGTCAGTGGCTCGTTTCGTTACACTCAAAGTAGATTGGTTTCTTAAGAGACGATCCCAATTTCGTTGGTCAGCTGACGTGACGTCGAGATGGACCGAGCTGAAAGGGAACACATTTTTATTCAAATTAATCAAAATGGATTTATAGCATTTTGGAACCAAACTCTTCATATCTTTAGAAGAGTTAAAAAGCACAGTTAATTCCTTAAAGAGTGGTAGAAACCCAGGACTGGATGGATTGCCCTCTTGAGTTCTATCAAAAAAATGATGATATACTTTGCCCCTACCTCCTCAGAACATTTGAGGAGGCATTAGTGACTGGACTACCATCAACGTTTAATGAAGCAGTCATAACTGTTATTCTAAAAAAAGGCAAAAATACAGAAGAGGTGGAAGGATACAGACTGATCTCTCCCCTTAATGTAGATCAGAAGATACTTTCAAAGACTCTCGCAAATAGACTTGGTAGATTCATTAGTGGTCTAATTCATCCTGATCAGAATGGATTTAGTCCTGGCTGGAATGTTTCACAAAATATTAGGCGCCTTTTTTAACATAATGCACCATTCCAAAGATATTCAAGAAAATCTGGTATTAATCGCTCTCGATGCTGAAAAAGCATTTGATAGAGTGGAATGGCACTATCTCTTCGCAGTACTAGAACAAAATTTGACATGGGTGATAAATTTATAAATTGGGTTAAGATTCTGTATAAAAGTCCTATAGCTCATGTATTAACTAATAATACTTTGTTTGGGTCCTTTAGTCTCCAAAGAGGGACTAGGCAAGGTTGCCCCCTTTCTGCTCTCGTTATTTGCTCTGAGCATAGAGCCCTTGCTCAATACATTCGTTTTGACTCTTCTATTCATGGCTTTAACACTTTAAAATCAGGCACTAAAATATCTTTATATGCAGAAGATATCCTGCTCCCAAACCCCATGTGAGTCTGCCGGTTATTTTGGATACTATTAATGTCTTTGGTATGTTTTCGGGGTTTAAAGTTAATTTAAATAAAAGTGATCTAATGTCCATTGGACTAAAAATTTGTCTCCATTTAAAGTCTCAATGAAAAAAATTACATTGAGAAAAAAAATCTTGGAATTGCAGTTACCAATAAATAATCCTCGCTCTTAAAGGCCAACTTTACCCTGTTATTTTCCAAACTGCAAGCTAATATACAATTTTGGAGAGCACTCACGATTTCTCTATTTGGTAGAATAAATGCCATTAAAATGATATTCTTGCCACAGATACTTTATCTATTCTATTTTTTTCTACCTAAATCCTTTTTTAAGCAATTACATTCGATTATTTTTCCGTTCTTGTGGGGATATAAAAATCACAGAGTTAAGAAGGCACATCTCTGTAAACCTAAAAAGGAGGGAGGTCTGGCACTTCCGAACTTTCATCTTTATTACTGGGCTTATTATATAAGACTTAGTGTGGTTGGATGATCATAGCATGATCAATCTGGCTCCAAATAGTCCGTGATCAGTGTCATCCCTACAATCCAGGAGCGGTGATTCTCTCCCCTGTAACTCTTGATCATTCTACCTTCAATTGTTGTATCATAATTTGAAATATACTTTGTATCTGGAAACAGATAAAAGATCACTTCAACTCCAATCACTAAGAATCCATCATTTACCCCATCAAGATTGGATGGGACCTTTGTGCAATGAGAAGAAATGGGTGTACGTACTATAGGGGACCTTTTCATTGATGGGGCTCTGGCATCCTTTAGTCAGCTGCAACAGAAATTTTAATTCCCCCAGGGTCTTTTTTTTAATTATTTCTACAGATTAGGAATTATATACGTGCTCATACACCTTCATTGGATAATACATCACCCTCAATTATTGATGTGTCTTGATCAGTGTAAAGGAAGTAAAAAGGCATTATCAATAATTTAAAATCCTTTATTTCTCCCTCTACAAGTTTTCTTAAGGAAGAATGGGAGAAGAAATTTCTGAGGAAACATGGCAGACGCGTTTCAAAGATATTAAAGAACATTCTATCAATTCTAGACACTGCCTTATTAAGTCATTCACAGACTACATTATTCAAAAAAGAAACTACACAGAATTTTACAAAATGTCCCACGTCTTTGTGACAAATGTAATTCAGTAGATGCTGATTTATGTATTTTTTGCTCCAAGATACAGAGTTATTGGAATGGAATTTTTGATGTGCTTTCAGAGATTTTTATGGTGCAAATGCAGCTGGATCTGGTACTTTTCATGCTGGGACTTTCTGAACGTATGCATCCATTATCAGGAGCAGGGTGCGAACTACGGGGGAGCTAGGGGGAGCTCGGCTCCCCTTAATAAGACATGGGCTCCCCTGAAAACGTGATTTGTGAAATTTGGGGGGGTCTCAAAAAATATTGACAATAATGTGTTATTTTGACGTGCAATTTCAGTTTTGTGTAATGTGATCCTCGTGGCAATCCTTCGCCTCATTATTATGTGTAAAATTGCTAAAATATCATTCATTCATGCATGACGGCGATTTAAACCTAATTCACTTCAATAAAGATAACTATACATGCTATTCTTGTCATGAGCATCAAGGTGTGGGGGCGCTGCGGTGCAAATTCCATTCATGTTTAGTACATGTTAAATCAAAGATTCGTAGAAAAAATATAAACATTGGACTCGGTGGTCGATTCTGTGTTAAGGTAAGGCATGTTATTCGCAATTATGTGTTGTGGCTGGGTTATTATAGGTTTGCGTGACTTTCGATGTCTTAGGCCTAATTGACTGGAGGAATTATGGTATTCTTCTGTAGCCTGACGACGAGTAACTTTAAACGTTGTTCATGTGAACTCAAAGACTGCCTGATGCTTTGTTTATAGACTATTTGTTGTTTAACCTCTCAATTCGTGTCGATAAAGTATAATAGGGTAATCCTGTATAGTGATTTATCATATATAGCGCTTGCATAAAGCAAGAAGTGCATACACTTGTAGCTGTTATGTATCTTTGTAAGTCATTGTAAGCCCTCATTCACGCGCAAGCGCACGAACACCCCCCCCAGTGGGCTCCCCCGAAGTCCACGGTATAGTTCGAACACTGATCAGGAGCACAACACAATCTGCTTGTGAACAGTTTAATTACAGCCAAGAAGCTACTACTGTTGTTCTGGAAGAAAAAGGAGGCTCTGTCTCATTTCTCTGTTTTCTTGATGGAAACTCTATGGACTAATGCATCATTTGTTATTGTAATGTTTTAGTATTTCTTCATCATACTTTACAATTTAATGTAAACAGGTCTGCTAAGGGATGATTTGTGATGTATTCTGTCCTCTCTCTTTTCTAATTTTGATTTTATTCTTTGTACAGGTTAAAGAGACTAAATATGCAAGACTGCAGATCCATCTTCAAAATCGTCTCAGGTTACGTATGTAACCAAGAATTCCTCGAGGGAACGAGACGCTGCATCAGAAACGCTAGGGGTACGCCTTCTGTGACCACGCTCTGAATAAAATGTGAAATCAGTCCAATAGCTGAACAGGACGTCACGGCGGATGACGTCATGACCAGGAAGCTATAAAAGCACGGGCGGTGAGACCAGCGTCAGCTTCTAGGAATGAAGCAAGCCTTGGCAGGGACGCCGGCGTATGCACCGCGACGCAGCGTCTCGTTCCATCAGGAATAGGTTGACCACGAAAAACCTGAGAGTTCCCTTCAGGAAACTCGAGCTGCGTCGGAAACGCTAGGGGAACGGGAATGCCCACGCCGCCAGACTTCTAAGTTTCTCTGCCTAGTGTGGAAGATTGCACAGCTAGGGCGAGAGAACAGAAGAGCCAGGAGTGGTTTGCATGTCTAGGTCATAGAACCTGACGAAGTTCAGGGGCGTGGACCATTCCGCGGCGTCGCAGATGTCCTGCATGGTGACACCTGCCAGGAAGGCCTCAGAGGCCGTCACACTTCTAGTAGAGTGAGCCCTGACCCCAAGCTTCTGCTGGTCTGGATCCCCTAAGCGACGAGGACTGAGGGCCTGGAGCATGACAGGCCGTACCGGAGGCCTTTTTTTTTAAAAGAGAGCCATAGCACACATAGACTTCCACGTTGGGGACATTGAGATCGTACGGAGGCCTCAGCCTCAGCGCCACCATGGAGGAAACGTGTAAATAGGGGGTGTCTGCCCACTGACTGGCCACAAATAGGGGCGTGGTAGGCCGCAATGGCTGCTGTGTAGACTTTTAGGGGGGAGTGGGTCAACCCTGTGGAGAAACGGGCCTACAAGAACTCCAGCACTGTACCAACCGGGCAGTTAACTGGGTCGAGCTGGTGGTCTCCACACCAAGAAATGAAAAGTTTCCACTTCAAGCATACAGTTTCCTCGTAGAGGGAGCTCAGAATTGGAGGATGGTCTCAACAACCTCATTTGAGAGAC